>JARYZH020001756.1:0-22766 GCA_030021035.2 Notholithocarpus densiflorus | reverse complement strand
CTCGTGGGGGACATTCTGCTACACTTGTTGGTTCTAGAGTGATAGTTTTTGGTGGAGAAGACAAGAGCAGGAGATTGTTGAATGATGTCTTCGTTCTTGATCTGGAGACAATGACTTGGGACATGGTGGAGGGAACGTAAGTGTCTACTCCACATTTATGGACGGCTACTTGTGTGCTTTCAGAAGAATCTTTATCACTTTCTTGTGTTTTGATAAGCAGACACCTCCAGCTCCCCGATTCGATCACACAGCAGCAGTGCATGCAGAACGCTACCTTCTAATTTTTGGTGGTTGTTCTCATTCTATTTTCTTCAACGATCTGCATGTACTGGACTTGCAGACTGTAAGTTTTTTTTGGCAGGATTTTTTACACTTATTTTTTGGGTCCAAATTGATATATAGACTCTTCCACCTTGAACTCCTGACCTTCCCACCACCTTGCTCTTACAAGAGAAGGAGGTGCCATTTGAGTTAGAGCTCATTGGCCGCTTTGATATATAGGCAGTAAACTGAGTATCTTTTTATTTTACTTTTTGGATAAAAGAAATGCTACTTTGCTTCCATTCTATATTAAGAAGTGTCTCACTAGGGTATAATGTATACTGCAGTTCATTTTTGGAATAAAAATGTGGTTCCTTGATGGTTAATATTTGCAACATCTATGAATACAAGTGTGCTAGAAAGTGTTGAGTTGCAAAAACATATTACTTGTATGCCTTTTGTCCTTAATTTATCTGTTTTCCTGAATTATCCTATGTATCATAAAATTATGGCTTGTCGTGAGGTTATGCTAGGAATTCATCAAGTCTCTCAATCCACAGATTTTTTATTTTGATACAGAAGGGCATGTCCTATATTTTTTGAATCATGACCGATCTTTTGAACTAGACTATTGAAGGAAACCTCCCTTTCTGGATTTTCCATGGCCATTGGATTAGACAAACACTATCACACACCAACACAACAAACATGCAGATGTGCCCAGATTTTGGAAAGTTGTCTTATTTGACACTTAGGAAGTGTAGCAATGACGTCTATTAGCACATGTATTCAATTTCATGAATTCTATGTTAATGTCAAAGATTTATGCTTATAAAGGATCTAATTATTAAATTGCCAGTAATGGTTTCACATTTATAAAACTTTCCTAACTTTGCCATCAAATAGAGACCTCCATCCATTTAAAGATAACTTCATTTGATGGACTTTCAACACTGAGACACTTTGAAGAAGATTAAAATATTCCATCAATTTGTGCTTGTGATTGCTTTGGTCACTGTATGCCTGCCTTCTATCTTTTGCTTGGCTTTCTGTGGGGTTCTAGAATTATTGTTGATATCATTATGTGGTATTTCTATGTCAAGCAGTTGATGTCGCTGATGTATGTCAGACCTGTAGAAAGAATTATCAATCACCATGAGATTTAGTCATCAACATAATCAAGGGTGCCGTGCTCATTTCAGTTCCTTGAAATTAGTGCTTAGCAATTTAGTTACTTATTCTTCTGAGGAAGATTAAAATTTCATATTTTCTGTTAATACAAAGAGGACAAGGATAAAATTTCATTCACCTACATTTGTTATATAGTAGGTTGGTTTTAATCTGCTTTGAAGCTCTTACTGGGTTGAAAGTTAACGTGGGTAAAAGTGGGATAGTGGCTGTTGGGGAAGTGGGTAATTTGGCTGCTCCAGCTAATATCTTTGCTGTAAAATTGGAAGTCTACCAATAACCTATTTGGGTATGCCTTTAGGGGCATCCTATAAGACAGCCTTGGTTTGGAATCCCATTTTGGAGAAGGTGGAAAGGACATTGTCAGGCTGGAAGAGACTATATCTATCTAAGGGAGGTAGCCTTACTTTGTCAAAGTCCACTCTCTCTAGTCTTCCCACTTAATTCTTGTCTTTATTCACCATTCCGAAGGTTGTAGCTGATAGAGTGGAGAAGATTTAGAGGAAGTTCTTATGTGGAGCTTTGGAGGAGGAGTTTAAATATTCTTTGGTTGCTTGGGACACGGTTTGTTCACCAGTTGATATTGGGGGTTAGGGGATTAGGAGTTTGGTGCATTTCAATCAAGCATTGCATGGTAAGCGGCTATGGTGGTATGGGCTTGAAGTTTCCTATTTGTGGTTACGAGTGATCATCTCCAAATATGGGTGCAGTTTTTGGTGGAGTATTCGATCCGCATTTGATATTTGGAACATGGTGCTGGCTTGTTTGATGTGGCTTGTTTGGAAGGAGAGGAATAGTCATACTTTTGAAGACATGGAAAGCTCATTGGATCAATTGAAAGCTTTGTTTGCTCGTACTCTCTTTGATTGGTCCCGGGTTTGGGGTTTTACACAATGTTCTTCTGTTTTAGAATTTCAAGTTTACCTTAGATTTTCCTTTTGAGTCTTTTGTACTTCTATTCCCTCTGTGTTCATCATTGTGAACATAAGGTTTTACTTGGTTCTCAATAAACATTCATTACTTATAAAAAAAATGAAAGAAAAAGAAGGGAAAAAAACTTTTTTCAAGTATAGTTGAATCATTTACTGAAATCATACTATTATTTGTGCTTACCTACAGTGTTGCTAGATCTTTTAGTCTTTTTTCTTTCCCTTCTCTTATTGTTTATTCCCACTATGTTAGTGTGATAAGCTGTCATGTATTTGCAGATGGAATGGTCTCAACCACTTGTTCAGGGTGATTTAGTGACTGCCAGGGCAGGTCATGCTGGTATAACCATTGATGAAAACTGGTACACAGTTGGTGGTGGAGATAACAAAAGTGGTATGTAGAATTATGTGCTTATCAAATATTATTCTGCATGCATATGAACCCTCTTGTGCATTCATGGATGTATGGCTATATATGTTTGCAGGTTGCCCTGAGACTCTAGTGTTAAATATGTCTAAGCTAGTTTGGTCGGAATTGACAAGTGTAAAGCAAAGGGATCCGCTTGCTAGTGAGGTCACCACTTTATTCCTTTTCTAACTTTTCTCTTCCATTGTAATGTCTTCCGATGTAAAATTGCATTTTCTCTAGCAGATTGAGATTGTTTGTTTGATAAAAACACCTAATGAGCAAAATTGGTATATGATTATAGTTGACTGGTGCTCATGTGTCAAAGTAGAGGGGAGGCAGTGGATCACCTTTTGATTCACTGCAAGGAGGCCTATCAGCTGTGGAGTTTTGATTTTTGATCTTTTGGGATCTACTGGGTTTTATGGGAGAGAGTGATTGATCTTATGTTTGGCTGGAGGAATTGGATGGGCAAAAATTCTTCGGATATTTGGAATTTTGGCTCTGCTATGTTTGATGTGGACCATATGGCAGGAATGAAATAGACATACGGTTGTGGATGTGGAGACTAGAGGGTACGGGAATCAGCTAATAGCCACCTTTGCATTCTATCTATTTGATTGGTCTTGTGCATGGGGTTTTATGGATAAAGATTACTTTTCTTTTTTCTTAAGAGTCTTTGTTCTTTTTGTAATTTTTGTAATTCTTTAGGCTAATTTGTGTCAATTATGCATGAACTAGTCTCATTTTAATAAAATTATTCTTACCTTTAATAATAAAAAAAATTTCTGGCATTAGTTTTGGCGTTTACCATTGTTTCCTGGCGTGAACCTATAAATTTTTTATTTATTATGGACACTACTCGGGTTTAGTTAAGGAATCTATGGTTCTGCTTGAGTGTGATGATGAATTGTTTAAAAAACTTATATCTATGTTAGGGTGGAGAGTCGGTAATGTCATGCCCCTTGTGCTTCATTTTATTTCATTAAGGGTTTCACCTTAGACGTTATTGAATTTGATTTTGGAAAAAGCCATGCACTTGAATACATAGCACATGAATATGTTGATTTTTTACTTGATCAGTGATCATAAATGTGAAAACAGGGGCTCAGTGTGTGCTCGGCTATTATTGATGGAGAGATGTATTTGGTTGCCTTTGGTGGCTACAATGGGAAATACAGCAATGAGGTATGTATTGAAAGTTTAGTTTGAATGAATACAAGTTCTCTTTGAAGATTAAATTTGTTTTGAGCGTATCAGCATGTATTGAAACGTAGTGTTGGTAATGTCAATTTTGAATATTATTTGTGCCTATGGCATCCCACCCCCTTCTGTGGGGTTTAGTTCCAAGGTTCAAATCCCCTCATTAACACTTAGAAACAAAAATTCACATCGCACCTAGTATAACTATTGGCTAATGTTGCATTACCCAATATCTTTTATTGGCTAAGTATATTGTCAAACCTATCATTGGATTATAAGATTTCCCCATTCCTGGCAGACTCGTCAAATAAGAGATTAAGAATCCTCTCATCTATAAATTGTTCAAAAATTTAGATGCTTATGTTTTTAAAATATACTAAGTGCATAGATTTATGGATCGCATAAGGAATGACATCCAGTATTAAATTTGGTGTGCATGTTTAGCAAAGAGAGAATGTGTGATCTAATGGTGGGATCCACATTAATTGAATTTAAAGTTATTAAGTTTAACTTTAACAAAAGATGCACTAGGTGTAACTTAAGTTTTAACACACACACACATATATGGGTCAAGATCAAATTCTATATTTTTGAATAAGTAAGATGAAGCTATATTTGGTGTAACTCTTTGTTATATTTTAAAATTTGACCATTGGATTATTTTTTCTCATTCTTAACAAGTTTGCCAAATTTCATGCTAATAAGAATGGTATTTACTATTTGAGACATTAGCTCATGTTCTTTGTATGATTTTAAAATACAAAAACTTGAAACTTAAACATTTTATAGATGAGATATCTATTGATCTTTGATCATCTTGAAATTTTGCAATCATGAAGGGTAAATGTAATATAATGGTGGATTTTTTCAAAATTCTCGCATCCAATAAAAAATTATTAAGTGGTGTAACAAGCCAAAAGTTACATTGTGCAATTTCAACCCAACCCTATATGTATACACACACTTCCCTTAACTCATGTCCTCAAGGCTGTTTGAGAGATCTCTATCTCTGTTCTTACTAAAACTTGAGTACAGTACATAACTCATCAAATTTGTCCTCTTAAGGGTTAGTGGTGTGTGCACCTCATGAAGCGTCATTGTAAAATTGCTGATTTTCATTTGATACTATTTTAGCAATATGTAGTGTTCTAGACTATCATGACTAGTGAGATGAGGATAGATGCTACACAATGTTTCTGTTTCACCTCAATCTAGAAAGGGTGGGAAAAGTCATATCACTCTGCTTTGGGAAGTGGCACCTCAATGGCTCAACCTAATTGCTTCTTCTTCTCTTTTTTGGTCTTTTTTTTTAAGATGCTTTTTTGTTGCTTGTAAGTCCGATTTACTGCAGATGCTTTGATTTTAGGTACTGACTCTAAAACTGCAATTCTGCTGATTTTTATTTCTACTTGGGTTTCAGTTATTTTCCTCTAGATTAGTCTAGCAGTAGGCACTAAATCCTAAAGCCTATTTGTCTGCTAATATTTATTACAAAGTTTTCAGTGTGAATTCTTGTCAAAAGTTCTGGATTTATTTCAGTTGTTGCAATCTAAGTCTGTCCTATGCTTTCTGTGCCTGCCCCTTTTATTTCCTAGGTTTTTATTATGAAACCCAAACCTAGGGATTCATCACGTCCCAAGATTTTCCAGTCACCAGCAGCAGCTGCAGCTGCAACTTCTGTTAGTGCTGCATATGCCTTAACCAAAGCAGAAAAGTTAGATTTCACCAAAGCAGAAGATCCAAACTCCAAGGGAGCTGAAAACAGCATTTCTGAAAAAGATGTCACAAATGGTGTTAAGGCCATTAGAGAAGAGAAAAATGTGTTGGAACTGTCACTTGCAGAAGTCAGAGCAGAAAATACTAGGATCAAGGGACAGATTGATGAGAAAAATGGTACTCTTTCTGAGTTGTCCAAGGTATGCTTTTTATGATTTAGTGCCACTAAAGGTGATTTTCCATTGGTCAGCTGTTTAAAACTCATGGTTTCAACCATATTCATTCAGGAACTCCTTTCTGTCCAAGGTCAACTTGGAGCTGAGAGATCAAGATGCTTTAAGCTGGAGGTCTCCCTTTCTCTCATTCCTTTTGTCATTTTTTAATCTGTTGTTCCTTTGTTGACTAACTGGGTCACTGACTAAATTTATTTGGTATTGGTGATGTCCAGGCACAAATCTCAGAACTGCATAAGATGCTGGAATCAATGCAGCCTATAGAGAATGAGGTACAGGAGCTTCAGATGCAAAAGTCTGCATTTGAACGGAATATAGAGCTAGCTTCAGCAGTCCAGAAGTAAGGTTCAGGTGGTGTTTGGCGATGGATAGCTGGGGGAAATGGCAATGCATAAAGGTTGAAGGTTGGTGCCTAGAAATTAAATCTGGGAGCAATTCAATTTATCATTAGCCATAGCTTTTTTCAAGCAAATATACGATCTTAAGCTTAGGCAGATTATAACAGTTGCAATTTCGAGAACTAATGGTGAAATTCAATCATGGTCAACAAGCATAATCTTGGAAATGCTTGCAACGTTTGACCATTGTTAAGATCTTCTAATGGAGATGAAACTAAACTTGATACAAGAATATAGTCTATGCTCTTTTTTCTTTTAAAATTCTTGGAATCCACAATCTGTTCATTTTTTTTTTCTCACTTTCTAATTTCTTCATGTGTTCCTTGTGTATGTGATGGTGACAGTCACTCATTTTACTCATTTCTTCATTAGTTTTTGTACTTAGTACAATTGATTTGTATCAGTTACAAGATTCTTCTGGCTTGGCAATGAATTCTTACATATTCTGTAATTTCATTACTCATCTTGGTAGAATTTGTTCATTGATCTAATATATGCTGAAAAAGTTTCACCTGAAGGTATAACAATTCATATTAATTAGTTGTGGTATCTATGTATGTAATTTGGAAGAAGATCTCCTACATCATGGTCCTTTTGCATGCTATCCTTTATTTTTTCCTCTTAAAAAAAAAAAAAAAAAAAAAAAAAAAAAAAAAAAATCTTCCAATAGGCTAGGCACTAGTTCTTCTTCTTCTTCTTTTTTTTTTTTTTTTTTGATAGGAGGCACTAGTTCTTTTAATTGCATATATATAATATTTAAAAGCTAAAGTGTAGTATTTGTTGTTTCCACACTCCTGATAAGTCTCATCAATTGTAAATCTATTAATAAATAATTAAATGATTTAATTTAATTATTTTGTCTAAATCTATTAGCACATGAAGTCATTTAAGTTTTTTTTTTTTTTTTTAAATATATATTAATCAAACAATAAGGTCTTTTAAATAATGCATCTTGTGAATGTTCTTCTTTAAATTATTAATAGTAAAAAAAAAATTTAAATGGTATCGTTATTGGTTTGTTTCACATCAACAACATATCTAACAAATTCCTAATTATTTTTTAGTGTCTGTTGAGACACATCATTGTAGTATTTGGTCAACTTTAGTCGATTTGTGTTAATTCGGTTCACTTCGATCCATTTCAACTGTAAAATCTACCTGTAAATAATTAATGAGTTAATTTAATTATTTTGTTCAAATCTATTAGTACATGAAGTTATTTAAACGTTTTTTGAACTAATATTAATCAAACAATAAGATCTTTTAAATAATGCATCTTATGAATGTTTTTATTTAAATTTCTAATAGTTCAAATTAACCAACCGATTATGGTATATTTTTTTTTCATTTCTGCGACTGCATATGTCATTTTCTTTTGTGATTTAGCATGATGACACAGCAGTCAGTTGGAGATCTCAAAATATGTATGCCTCCCAATGTTACCTCTAGAATTCTAATTGCAATTAAAACTTCAGCACTAGATTAGCTTAACAGGTTGTTGTTGAGGAGGGAGACCATTGAGGAGCTTAGGTTCATAAAGTTTTTTCGACCTACAAGCTTAAGGGCCATTATCTAGTCCTTGTCCTGCCAAGAGAGCTTGTATGAAGCAGCTGGTATTCTCATTATCAAACATGCACACTTATGCCTGACAAGCTGCACCATACAATACCCCCTATTAAGGTAGTTTCCTGGACTGCCCGGTCTGAACCACCAAAATAGGTGTTTGACTTCCTAAAGTAGAAATAATTTCTAAGAGATAGTGGTTAAGTTCCTCTACATTGAGAACTTTCACACAATTAGGTTGTTCTTCCGATGAAGTTTGACTCAAATGGAACTTCACTCTCTCATATGAATAGGTGGAGGATTAGGTCATGAGTTTAAAACTCACCATGTGTATGAGTAATTTATCATTAAAAAGTTTTGGATGAATTGAATATAGCGATACCAAATGGGAAAAGATTTTTAGCAAATGAGACCTAAATGGTCATGTTGAAAATGATAGTGGGGTTTTTAAAAAGTTCACGGAGGCCAGGGGGAGTAAGGATTGAATCAGGAGATGCTATTTTAGACTTCGTAACAATGTATAATTTGATATTAACAAACACTTGGTTTAAGAAGATGGAGGACATGTATCAAACAAAAAAAAAAAAAAAAAGATGGAGGACAAACATTAGTCAAATAGATTTTACTTGAAAAGTCGATAGTCGATGTAAAGATTGTAAGGTGATACTATGAGTGAGTATAACCACTCAACAGAGGCTGGTACTACTAGATAGTAGTATTAGAAGATGAAAAATTAGAGATATTAGATAGACAAACCCAAGAATTAGGTGATGGGGTTTGAAGGGAGAGAAACAAAACGTGTTTAAAGATTAAATGAATAAAGAAGGCAAGTGGCATCTTGATGAAGATGTTGATTGGATGTGGAATGAAATGGCAGTATTAAAAGATTGGCTAAAGATGTGCTTGGATAATCTAAAGAGATGCGGGTGGCCAACTAAGGGGACTTGGTGGTGGAATAAAGGAAGTTCAAGCAACAATTAGATTAAAGAGAGAGCTATAGAAGCCTAACTAGATGTGAGACATGAAAATTATAAAGTGGCGAAGAGGCAAGTAAAGAAGTTTGTCGAGTAAGCAATGTAGGGCTTATGGTGAAATATATGGCAAGTTGGGGACAAATGATGCAGAAAAAAATATTTACAAATTTGCTAAGACAATGGAAATGAAAAGAAGAGACTTGAATGGTGTTAACTGCATTAAAGATGATGATCAAAGAGTCCTAACAAAGAAGGGGAGATTACAGAGAGATTTAACGAGAAGCTGTCTTTGAGTCTTGAATCTCTCTCTCTCTCTCTCTCTCTCGTGTGCATGCATGCCTTGTCTTTTCCCTTTTTTTTTTTACGATTTCTCATTTCTTTTGACATTTCTTGTGGACATTATCACGACCTGCTCGTGATGTCATTCATCACTTATAAGTATGTGCCCCATTGAAAACACACTGTAAGATGATAATTAGCAGTGCTTGAAGTATTTGGTTTGAAATGTTTGGTTAACTCCAGTATCAATGATTTACCAAGATGAACAAAAGCATGATCTTTGTAACTGTAGGGTAGCCATGAAGGTTAAAGAACATGCTACTATCATAACCATTCCAATTTCAATCATTACCTCCATATTCTTGGAAACCACAATTAGAATTATAATTTACATAAAAAGGGTGTAGTTTTTAGGAAACTATCTTGCCATGCACTTCCCATTACCTCAGTCACGTTAATAATTTTATAATCAATTCTAGCAATTTAAATCTTTATCTCATATTCCAATATGGTAGTCCTGTCAAAACAGCATGGACAGGGAAGTGTAATTTATACAGCTATATATACTAGTTATTTATTTCACTGAACTCTTCTATTTTCGCAGCTGGCTGCTAGTGGCATCTCAGATGAGGAACGGAAGGTCTCAATGGATGCAGTGAACCCTAAATATGTACTCAGGAACTACCTATGTCAGAGTGCCATCGACGTAGCTGAATCTGGTGATTTTGGAGAAGTCCGAAGGCTGCTTAAATTGATGGAACGACCATATGACGAGCAACCGGGATTGGATATGCTCGCTTGCCCCCTGCTTGGGCCTATAGGCCTGGTGTTTGCATGCTTTCTTGTTCGTCATGAGTCAGGCTGTTTGATCATAATATTATACAGATCAAAGAGAGGAGTGCAACCAGTATTTTTTCTACTTTCCTTGTCTTTTTGGCTATCAATAACTTCTTGTATGTATATTTATATATAGTCAAATTCAGTTTTTGTTTTCCACAATAAAGCGAGGAAGTGGCATACCTGATACCCTTGTTTTTGCTCTTTTTTTTTTTTTTTTTTTAATGCAGTTTTATTAATTTTATATGACGGGAGACATTATTTGTTTTTTTGTATTAACGTTTTGATCAGCCCCTGATTGGCATGGAAGAGTGCAAAAAATTTATCCTCTAATTTTTCAATTCCCAAAATTTTGGGATTAAAAGATTTGGTAACCTGTGATGATATCTAATCTAGATTAAAATATGTTGGGAAAATGACTATTTAGCCCATTGTAACATAATATGTTGGGAAAATGACTATTTAGCCCATTGTCACCCCATCGTAACAAAAGTTAACTTTTATATTTAAATAGAACTAGTTGCAGACCCACACGATGCTTGGGAATAAATGATTATTTTATAATTGTAATATAATGTATAATTTGTTCTCTAAAATTTGTTGAAGATAATTTTTTCTCCCTAAAAATTAAACAATTGCTATTCGGTCTAATTAGGTCTACTTCAATCCATTTCGGTCCCATTCAATCCAATTTGGTCCACTTGGTCAATTTCGGTCCCCTTCAGTCCATTTTGGACTAATTGAGCCTTAAATTAATTCTTTTTGTAAGTTGTCTTTTCAAGTTTAGCTCAAAAAATCATTTTTTTTTCTTAATTTTTGGGTTGAAAAGTATGAAAATTTATTATATTTGAGCTAAACTGTTTAGTTTTGAGTTAAAAAAAAATTAGACATTATAAATTAGAAATATGAGTCCTAAAAATGCAATAAAAATAATAAATATTCAAAAGTCTTATTTAGTCCACTTTGGTCACATTGGTCCTATTCTATCCACCTCAGTCCTATTCGGTCCATTCTGTCCACTTCGGTTCTATTCAGTCAATATTGGTCCTATTCGGTCCATTATGTCCACTTTGGTCCTAATTTGTCCATTCATTCTTATTCAGTCCACTTCGGTCCTTATCGGTCTCCTTTGGTCTTATTCAGTCCACTTCGGTCCTATTCAGTCGACATTGGACCTATTCGGTCCATTATGTTTCTATTCGGTCCAATTTGTTCCTATTAGGTCCATTATGTCCACTTTGGTCCTAATTTGTCCATTCCTTCTTATTCGGTCCACTTATTTTTCTATATATTATATATTATTTATATAATATATATTATTTATTGTATAAAATTATATTATATATATTATATGGGGTTAAATTTAATTCGTGCTGATACTTCTTGAGAAATTACCCATTTCTGATAGGTATGAATTACTATGTACTGAACGAAGCAATGATTATTCATGAGTCCATAATGGAATCAATGACATACTGTTGCCAATAACCTACTAGGAACATGACAGCTTGTGGAACAATAATTATTTAACCGATGCATAACTTTTTGCCATCTACGTACCTAGTGTGGAACATGACCGCTTGTGGAAGCGCCACGGGTCTGCGGACATTTTCTGTGGTTATGCCCGGAAGCATGACACAGTCCACATGTAAGAGCATTCTGTATTGGGAAGCTGAGATCAATGATTACATCGGTAAACCATTTGAGGAGCTAACAGCTGGAAAGTTTAAAGTCAAAGGTTTGAATGGCAACCTTAGATGTCCATTCTGTGTTGGGAAGAAGAAGCAAGATTACAAGTACAAGGACTTGCTTCAACATGGTTCAGGAATGGGTAAGGGTTCTGCCAACAGATCTGCAAAACAAAAGGCAAACCACCTTGCCCTAGCAAAGTATTTGGAGACTGATCTAGCAAGTGAAGTGGACCTTTAGCAACGTCCAGTTTTGCCACAACCCGTTGTTCTGCTTCCAAAGCTTGACGATCTGTACGTATGGCCTTGGATGGGCATTGTTGTTAACATTGTATGTACCAATGAGAGTAAAGACATTTTACTTGGTTCTCAACACTGGTTGAGAAGGTTCAGGAAATTTCAACCGGTGAAAATTGTAGTATTCCCGGATGAGAAGGACCTCATGGGATAGGCCATTGTAAAATTTAGTAATGATTGGAGAGGTTTCATGAATTGTGCTGAATTTGAGAAATTGTTTGAAATTGAGCATCATGGCAAAAAGGAGTGGAATGCTCAAAAAACAAATCTTGGCCCTAACTGCTATGGGTGGCGTGCACGCACTGATGACTATGATGCTGAAGGGCTGATTGGTGATTTCCTTCGCAGTAAAGGGCAGTTAAGAACAGTTTTTGACATTGACAGGGAAGCAGCAATTCACTTCAATTGGCTTCCTTGGAGCAGAAAAAAGGCTGACAAGAATGTCTTAAGGCTGGTTGAGGAGCAAAAGGTGTGTGACTTAGTATTAGGTTTTTACTAGGGACTAGCATATAATATACCTTTTGACATTCCTTCTTGAATTTACTCTTTCAGTAGCTTTCATTGATTAGTAATTTTAATTTCATAGGGAGAAGGAGGAGGCCCTGAATAAGATTCTTCAGTTCAAAAAGCAGTTGGGGTGGTTGCAAAAATTGGAGATGGAAATAGAAGAGATAAAAGGGAAACTACAGGTTATGAAGCATCTTGGAGATGAAGATGATGCAGCAGTTGAAAAGAAGATGGAGGACATGAGTAATGAACTGCAAGAAAAAGTTGAGGATCTGAACGATGTGGAATCTATGAATCATGTTCTTATTGCTAAAGAGCGACAGAGCAATGATGAGCTACAAGATGCTCGCAAACAATTAATTGCAGTACGGTTTCTTGTGCCCATATATATTTGTCTTAGAAATTACAAGAAGAACACACTCCTTTTTTTTTTTTTTTGGGACATCTTTCATGACATGAATTTTGATACAGGTTAAAGAGGTATTTATCTCCAGGATAAAGTCAGAGGGTATACCTGTGTATCGCTGCATTCAGTATCCCAGGGAGTTTGTTCTCATCCTTCCAGGAGCATATCATTCGGGATTTGATTGCGGCTTTAATTGTGTTGAGGCGGTGAATTTTGCTCCCCTTAACTGGTTGCCCTTTGGGCGGAATGCTATGGAACTCTATCGTGAGCAGCAGAGAAAGACATCAATATCCTTTGATAAGCTGTTGCTTGGCGCAGCTAGGGAAGCTGTGAAGGCACAATGGGAGTTTTCACTGCGAAGCAATAATACGTTACATAATTTGAGATGGAGGGACGGGTGTGGAAAGGACGGGATCTTAACAAAAGCAGCCAAGGTAACCCCTAGATTGCTCCACTCCAGCTTTGTTATGAGATAGATACCATTTTATCTTTTTTATTCCAATAGGTAGGAGTAGAGTTTTAATTAAGGTTTTCTTTTCTTAATAACCTGTTTTCGTTTTAATATTTTTTTTGCTGCTGCTTTGGGTTTTGCGCTTAGTAGATATTGTTGTGTTCTTTACAAAGTGGTTGAAGCAACCTAATTCAGGATTCTTTGTTTTATCTTTCTTTATTGTGTAGTCACGTATTAAATGTGAATCTATTATGAGGAAGTATCTTTGCACCTCTTCAAAGTTGCAGAAGATGAGCAAAAATTTTGATGCTAGCAGCAAGATGGAATGCGCAGTGTGTTTCTATGATTTACACCTCTCTGCAGCAGGTTGTCAAAGTAATCCAAACCAATTTTCATGTCTGAGTCATGCCAAGCAGCTCTGTTCTTGCCCTTGGAGTGACAAATTTTTCCTCTTCCGATATGAAATGAGTGAGTTAGATCTTCTTATTGAAGCTTTAGAAGGAAAACTAGTTGCAGTCTACAAATGGGCTAGAGAGGATATTGGATTGTCTCTGCAGTCCTATGCCTCCAAAGTCATTTCACAGGCAGAAGGCTTTATAAGTGGTCTAGCCTCTCGTTCAGAAGAATCAAAACAAAAGGAGCATAAATTCCAAGATGTTGGAACACCCAACGGCATTGGTAGAAATTCTGTTTCTAGCATTAAGGCTGAATTGAAGGCACGTCTGCTCCAATCTAAAACCTTAAACGAATTGAAAGCAAGAGACAGCACTGTTGGAACCCAAGATGCAGCAGTACGCAGTGGCATCACTAGTACTTCTGCTTCTAGCATCAAGGCAGAAATGAAGTTGCGTTTGCCCTAATCAACAACGTTGGACAAACTGAAAGAAAAAGATAAAGCAACAACATCTACAAATATTTCAGTTGCAACCTCAAATTATATTTCATTTTTGCAAAGAGAGATGACATCTGAAGTTTCTTTAGATGGCTGGAGCGACTCAAGTTCCTCGAACTCTGATGTTCAGATCAAAGGGGGCAGACTGCATCTCAGGAAGCAGAACAGGCAACAAAACTTTATCATCAAAGGGAGCGTTAGCGTAATGCAACCAAGGCAGCCTTAGAGATGGCAAGAATTAAGCTTCGGCAGTGATTGTATATTAACCATTCTCAATGTAAAATACAACAATGGTGTTTATATATGTAGATTATGTTGTATGATAGTGTAGATTGATGTGTCTCCTTAGTCCTTTCCCCCTTTTCTCTTTCAAAGTAGAAATGCTAACCAACTTTTTGCAAGCTTGGTAACTGAATATAGCTCATGAAAGAATTTGTTCTAAATTACTCGCTTATACACACATGCAAACCGTTATCTAACCTATGTTTGGGAACCGTTTATCTAGGTTTTTTGCTAAATTTGTTTTTATGATGGTGGGGTACAGTATACTTAGAAAGAATTTGAAAAAAATGAGATCAATGATTTTAATTAGCCAGTGTTTGGGAATCTGAGATCAATGATTACATCGATAAACCATTTGAGGAGCTGACAACTGGAAAGTTTAGGTAGTCAAAGGTTTGAATGGCAACCTTAGATGTCCATTTTGTGTTGGGAAGAAGAAGTAAGATTACAAGTACAAGGACTTGCTTCAACATGCTTCAGGAGTGGGTAAGGGTTTTGCCAACAGATCTGCAAAACAAAAGGCAAACCACCTTGCCCGAGCAAAGTATTTGAAGACTGATCTAGCAGGTGAAGTGGACCTTTAGCAACGTCCAATTTTGCCACAACCCGTTGCTCAACTTCCAAAGCTTGATGATCTGTACGTATGGCCTTGGATGGGCATTGTTGTTAACATTGTATGTACCAATGAGAGTAAAGACATTTTACTTGGTTCTCAACACTGGTTGACAAGGTTCAGGAAATTTCAATCGGTGGAAATTGTAGTATTTCCGAATGAGAAGGACCTCATTGGACAGACCATTGTAAAATTTAGTAATGATTGGAGAGGTTTCATGAATTATGCTGAATTTGAGAAATTGTTCAAATTGAGCATCATGGCAAAAAGGAGTGGAATGCTCAAAAAACAAATCTTGGCCCTAACTGCTATGGGTGGTGTGCACGCGCTGATGACTATGATGCTGAAGGGCTGATTGGTGATTTCCTTTGCAGTAAAGGGCAGTTAAGAACAGTTTTTGACATTGACAGGGAAGCAGCACAAAGCAAAAACAATGTTGTGGCAGACCTGGCCAATGAAATCGATATTACAAATGAAAATCTGAATGAGCTACAGTATAAATACAATGAACAGACCATGTCCTTCTGTAGGATGCTTGAAGAGAAAGACAGGCTGCACACATCTTTTGAAGAGGGTTTGTACCTTCATTCTGGTAGTCTTTGTGTTTCTTTGTTGATACAATCTTCATACATCCTTCAGGCCCTGAATTTAGCAGACACTGTTTGACATGATCAGGCGAAAACATTTTCTTTGATTTTATAAAATGATGCTTCATTTCGAAAAGCAGTTGGGGTGGTTGCAAAAATTGGAGATGGAAATAGAAGAGATAAAAGGGAAACTACAGGTTATGAAGCATCTTGGAGATGAAGATGATGCAGCAGTTGAAAAGAAGATGGAGGACATGAGTAATGAACTGCAAGAAAAAGTTGAGGAGCTGAACGATGTGGAATCTATGAATCATGTTCTTATTGCTAAAGAGCGACAGAGCAATGATGAGCTACAAGATGCTCTCGCAAACAATTAATTGCAGTACGGTTTCTTATGCCCATATATATTTGTCTTGGAGTTTAATCTTCACTTCATCACGTACTTTAGGAGCTTTCTTTCCAACAAAAGCTTCTGATTATAACCCTCAAATGTCCTTACATTTCTTTCCTTCTATAACATCCACGTGAGACATAGGCAGGTTTGTTTGGATTACGGCAGGCTAAATACATACAACCTGCACACCAGACTTACCCTTCAATAATAGGGTGGGTTCTGAAAGAGTTGCACCATCTTACCATGCAAACCTATATGGATCAGTGTCGATCACCACGGTTAGGCGGGGTTTTGTATAACCTATCTTGACAATTTAGCATTGTATTTAGGCTTGAAAATCATAGATTTCTTCTTAAACTTTACAAAGAACTCAAATTGGATAGCCGTTACTGAAGCATATTTGAGATCTTGTAAATACACATGCAGCATCTCTTTTTCAAATTTCATATCCTAGCCTGCTCTTTAATTGAGAAATAGTCATGGGTTCACTTATTACAACTCCATATTAATTAGTAATGACCTTGTATATTCAGGAACACAAATGACCTTATGCATCTTTTTTTTTATAGACTTTAGGGTTTGACAGAAATGATTACCACTTGAAGTCAATGGGAATGATCAGGTATATTCTTTTAAATATTTTTTAAACCTTATTTATTTATGTTGTATTCATGTATGTATTTATTTTATCAGCTAGTGCAAATTTGCATGGTCTTTGATAAATTATGCATGTTTTATATGGTCCTAAAATTAAAACGAACCCTGCTTGGACTATTCGTTTAACTAGTACACATTTATGTTTTTGTAAATTTTTTGGTATTGATCTATAAATCAATATGAAAAGTATTTGTCTATCATTGTGGTATGATATATCTACTTCTCTAGCATGTGTATGCTGAATTTTGTGTCTAGGTGATATTGTTGGACCCTCTTTTAATAATTTATCAAATTGGCGTGCAGAGCATTGAACCCAAGGAATGAGATGATCACAAAATAATGCCAGCAATTTAAACATAACTAGTGATTATTTTTAGAATAATAATTAAATGATTAAATTCACCATGCCATAAAAACTTAAGATTTGGAAATAATGGTACATAATTTCCGCTCTGTTTAAGCTTTTGGGAAAACTGATAGTTTATCAATTTTATAATATGCACAAATATGATATGATAAATTAGTCATATTTTTAACCATTTGACTTGTTTATCAAAAACAAGGAAGTTGCAGCGCCTTGCTCGTGATAATGTTCATAGGATATTTGAAGAACAAGAAAAACTGAATTACGAATTGGAGACCAAGAAGAGGAGACTTGATTCATGGAGCAAAGAATTGAACAAACTCTTGCAAAGACATTAACTGTAGCTTAGCTTGCTTATCTGCAGGAACAATTCACATTATTAGGTCCTAACAAAAATGGATTCATCTCTATGCAGAACTTTAAGACGGTTAGCTCTTTTCCTAATCTTATATATTCAAGTGTTTGAATACTCTATGGAGCCATTATAAATATTGGTGGATTTAGCAAGGTATGGTAAAGAACTCCACTGATGCAATGAAGGATTCTTGGGCCCTAGATTATGGTAGCATTGTAATGCCGTAAATATAATTAAATCAAAATCAGATTAACTTTTTGTACGCGCCTAAATTTTAAAGGCTAGATAAGCTTCTTATTTTCTTTTATGATCTTCTCTTTTTTAATTTTTTTAGGTGGACACAAAATAAGCTTCTTCTTGTACAATTTTAGTAGTTTTTTACAAATAACAATATCATGATCAATAAACTCCATCAAATAACATTTGAAAAAAAAAAAAACTCATCTGTACAAAAGAAAAAAAAAATGTGAGATTTAAAAAAAATACAAAATCAAAAATAAGAACTCGAGTTTATGAAACTCGAGTTCCACTAGGAAATTTTCAAAGTGGAACTCGAGTTTTATAGAATCGAGTTCCGGTGGAAATTTTTTTTCCCCCAGTGGAACTCGAGTCTTAGAAACTCGAGTTCCACTGGGAAATTTTCGAGCTAAATAAAACCTCAATGCTCTGTTTAGGCCGAGAGATTGCTCTGTTTTGCTCTGTTTTTTCCAGTGGAACTCGAGTTTTATAGACTCGAGTTCCACTGGGAATTTTTTTTTGTTTTTTTTGTTTTGTTAACTCTGCTGATTCCTCAAGCCAGAAACTGGGAATTTTTTGGATTTATTTTTTTCCTGGACATGCAGGCAAACCAAAAACTGAAATGTGTGCATGCACCTGCTAAGAAACAGAGATAGAGAAGCTGAGAATGTAATCCATAAACACTCATTGAGAGGCAGAGAAGCTGAGAATGTAAATGCACTTAAATTACATCAAAACGCGTTCTCAATAGGCACCAAACTATAGAAACTGTTACGCTGTCTGCATAAACATGGTTTTACAATGCAAATGCACTTACATCGCAGCAAAAGACATTCTCAATATATCAACATTCTAAACATGCCCAACCACGCTTAATTTGCAATTCTAACATACTACTTAAATCACAATCTTCATAGAGGTACATTGGATAGAGAACTACAAGTATATTCAACAAAAACCAAAAAGTTCACATAGAGCCAATACAACGTAGTCACTTTTCCTAAGATCGGCGGTCCGCACGACAAAAACGTCGTCCATGGAAGCATGCCTGAAAAACGTAGAATAATCACGTTAGGAGACAAGATAGTAAACATTAGGTAAACATCGAATGAACAACAATTATTTAACCAATGCATAACTTTTTGTCATCTACCTACCTAGTGTGGAACATGACCGCTTGTGGAAGCGCCACGAGACTGTGGACATTTTCTGCGGTTATGCCCAGAAGCATGACACAGTCCACATGTCTGCTTGGGTTGACTCTCTATCAAACCTGCGTCCTCCCTCCGCCATCCCGGTTCTCGATCCTTATTCCTCACTCCATCCATCTCATTCCTTATTCTGGACTTCACTGGTCGACCTTTGGCCCGCAACAATGCTGGATTAGGCAACCACTTTGGCCCCATGGGATCCCTCCACAATGACTGTGACTTAGGAACCACAAATGCATGCTCATAAGTGTTAAGGGCATTGTTCAAACCATAACATGGGTGAATATATGTGGTCAAATCAATATGTAAATAGTCACATACTCTAATTGCATGTGAACACGGGATCCCTATGTTTTGCCATTTCCCACAACTGCATGTTCTTTCCCGTAACCGAACTTCATAACTGTGGTTTCCCCCTCCTGCGCTACACGTGTTGAGTTGGGTAACTACTTGAAATATCAGCTCTTCATTGCTAAATGGCTTGAGATAGTGTTTCCCAGATTTACGCTGATTTTCATCCCACGTAGATAAGGCATAATGACTCCATTTCTTACCCTCTGACAACTCATAATGGTATTCTTTGCGCCGGTCGTGGAAATATTCAACAAGTTTGTTCCAAGTGAACTCAACTAACGCTGCAATAGGAAGGCCTCGTGCACCTTTCAGTACACCATTGAAGCACTCGGATATATTGGTTGTCATTGCCCCAAAACGTTTCCCACCATCATGTGACTGGGTCCACATATCCACAGACTCGCTCATTAGGTACGTGTATGGAAGATAATCTTGATTCTTTTCCTTGCCATCCTTCCCCGTCACCTTCTTCTTATTCCTAATGGCCTCAATTTCCACCTGTTTAATGGACTCCATTATGGTATCAAATTTAACTACTTGACTAGCATATCCCGCTTTCAACGCCGCTGACTTTAGAGTTGAGTTCTGAAAACGGGTGTTGAAGTTGCTAGCAACATGTCGAAGACAATATCTATGAAATACCCGTGTTCTTCCATCATCCCTTCTAGGCCAGTTTGCAATGCCGTTTTTGATACCGAGATGTCGGTCAGAAATTATGCAAATGCCTTCGTCAGGTATCACGTGGCCAATCGTTTCTCTGAGGCACTGTAAAAACCACCTCCAACTGGACCCTGACTCACAATCCACAACAGCAAAGGCGAGAGGGAATACCTTGTTGTTAGCGTCGGTTGCCATTGCGACCAACAACTTTCCCTGATATTTACCATACAGATGGGTCCCATCAATACTGATAACCGGCTTGCAGTATTTGAATCCTGATATGCATGGACCGAAAGACCAAAACACATAATGCAACAATACGGTGTCATCTTCATCGGTGGGTGTGGTACGATATAACACCTGGGTAGTCGGGTCCTGATCAATATATGTCATTAGCAACTTCTGCAACCTTTGGTAAGACTCTTCCCAATTCCCAAACATCTTCGCAATCGCCTTTTGTTTCGCATCCCATACCTTGTAGTAAGAAGGCTTATGGCCATTATATTTCGTCTCTATCATAGATTTGAGATGCTTAACTGGGGTAGTGTGATCCTCACATAACTTCTGATGGATGTCTGATGCAATAAAATTACAACTCATCATTCTACCATCATTTCGCACCCCGATCGGTATACACGTGTGAGGACCCACATACACGGTGACCATCCATAGTTCGTGGAGATTGGGCTTCATAACTGCGCAAACATACCACTTGCATGACTCATGCACGCATTTCGCACAAAGTTTTTTCGTTGTCGACCTAGTGATCGTAAAATGTTTGTTTTCCATAAGGGCACAAATTGTTAATACGCGCTTCACCTCCTCTTTATTGGCAAAAGTCAACCATTTGCACAAATTCATCCCCTCTCTCCAAGTAGACACAAATGGCATCTCAATATGTGAAGGATCAACCATATTTTCCCAAGTATTTGCAGAGAATGACAATGCAGGAGGTGCATAGGCAGGGATTGTGTTCGTAATGTTTTGAACACTAATAACATTGTCTGCATAAGGTTCACCACCATCCAATGTCTCATCTTCATCAATGTCCCTCTCAAAGTCCCCAAAGTCCCCTCTGTCAATCATGTCTTCATACTCATCTCTATCGGCAAAATCTTCACCGTTAATGGCAATATTCTCATCAACATAGTCATCGTCATCATCGTCATCATCATTGTTAATGGCAATAGTCTCATCAACATAGTCGTCGTCATCATCATCATCATCATCATCATCATCACCATCACCATCACCATCACCATCACCATCGGCATGAACATCATCATCCTCTACATGTGTAGAATACTCATATTGAGCATCCGGAACCATAACCTGTAAGCTTGTGGTTGTTTGTTGGATATCCTATTGCCAGACTGCACGCGGCTCCAACTGTATGTACAACTCAATGTTAGTTACTTCAGGTATTCTCTCCAACTTGTCAAACATGATCTTTACATGTTTGTCTGTTTCTATCGCCATATACTTGTAATTAATCCGGTGCTTCAGGATTTCATTTGGCATACGATAAGTAATTTGTATGTTGTGCACAGCAGGATTCTCACACAACTCTTCCATGACACTCATCTTCAATTCGTCAAGGGTCTTCAACCTACGATCAATTTGGGTATAATAGGTCTTTATACCCGGCCCTTCAAATGGCAATCCCTTGTTCGCATTGGCATTCTTAAGCGGACCACCGTGGTATAGGATTATATCAATTTCAGGCATTGTGAACTTGTTCAAGTCAAGTTACTATGTTAGTTAAATCACATTTCAAAGTATGCACCTATAAAACTAACATGATAACCAAGTCCAATCAAAGTATGTAAAACAAACACCCAATGGTCAAAACATGATAACCAAGTCCAATCATGGTAATCCCCAAAGTTTGGAACTCATTGGAGTCCAAAACAACACCAAAATGTCATTTGGGCATTTTATCAAACACTTGATATGCACCTATAAAACTAACATGTGGGCAATGCATGAACATGAGTGAAACTTGCCTAAATACATGTTAAAATTGCCACAATTGGCCAACACAAACACAAACAAACCAAATGGGACAGAGCCTAATCAAGAAATTGAAAGAATTTTCACAAAATTTAAAGTTCCCAACCCTTTTTCAAAAATGACCCAAATCAAGTAAAACCTAACATTTTTCTACATAATCTAAGGAAATAAGAAGAAAAGATTATATAAACATACCTTAGAAATGATTTGGAGAAGTTCTTTGAGTGAAAATAGGATTAGGATAGATAGAGGCATGTGGGGGGCTGATAAGTGTTGCATATGTGTGTGAATGTACTGCTCTGTTTAAATAGAGGGTGAAATTTTCCCAGTAGAACTCGAGTCTTTAAGACTCGAGTTTGCTGAATATTTTCATAGAACTCGAGTCTTTAAGACTCGAGTTTTATGCAGATTATAAGTAGATTTCGAGTTTCTAAAACTCGATTTTTATTTTGTAAAAATCGAGTCTTAGAAACTCGAGATCCAAGTGGCCTCATAATCCAGCTCAGCAGTTGGGCTGCGAGTGCAGGGGGTTGAGATTTAAACAGCATCTCGAGTTTCTAAAACTCGAGATGCTATTTTCCTAAATACTTCCAAACGTTGTTTAACTTACTAAATTGTTAAACATTACACAGCTAATTTGCAAATTTCCCCCAACAAACATAATTTATCGCTTTTTAACTTATACGTATCAGAATTTTAAGGGGTCATTTTTCCTAACATGGCAGCTGATGGAAATATGCATGTGCGCAGCGGAAAATTAACGAATCTACTTCATTCGCAATTGATAACATGCACTATGTAAATTTCAGAA
>JARYZH020001755.1:0-22776 GCA_030021035.2 Notholithocarpus densiflorus | reverse complement strand
GGTCAAAAAATTACAAACCCGCCAAACCCGACCCGACCCACCCATATTTAATATATATTTAAAATATATTATATATTTAATAATTTTTTTTAAAACCAGCTGTAGGGCAGTTATATATATATTTAAATATATATATTATATATTTAATAAATTTTAAAAAAAACTAGCTGTAAAGCAGCACTTTCTCGATTCCTCCTATTAATACTAATTTAATATATATATAATATTATATAATTAATAAATTTTTTAAAATAACCAGTTCTTCTTATCCTATATAAAAGCCAATTAGTTCACACAAACCCTAATAAATTACTATTGTTGTTTAGTCATTAGTGTTGTTTGCCTTTAAGGAATTACATTGATACTAATTTTTGAGTTTTTTTAATATATTAATATTTATATTTTTTTCTACTCAATTTAATAATAAAATATAAAAAATTTGTCAAACCCATGGGTTCAACCCGACCCAACCCGACCCGACCCATGTGGGTTGGGTTGGATTTATGTGATGGGTTGGGTTGGGTTGAATTTTTTTTGACCCACCATTGTGGGTTGGGTCAAAAAATCCCCTCAACCCGACCCATGCACACCCCTATCTGTATGTACCTTCTCAAAAAAAAAAAAAAAAAAGTATTGTTTGTATGTATACTAACTTCTAATATTTAGAAGCTAGGCCTAAGTCAGAAGCATAAATTCGATTTATGAGGTAGATCAAGTTTGATTAATGCTTGACTTGGAATGAGGCTTTATAGTATATCAATTATATGTCTAATATCCATCTTTAGGCAAAGATCGAAACTTTTGGTTACGTTGTTGGGTCTTTGAAAGAATGGCAACCATGAGCAGTGGGCTTTTTTGGGTATTACAACATTCTAGTTTGCTTTGCTACACTTTTGGTTGAGTGAAAAAGTAAAGAAATAAAAAATTCTTTTGTTTGGTTGAATAGAAAAGAGGGAGGATAGAAAATGTAGTTTGTATAAATTTACTCACATACTCATAATAAATAAAAACCAACTTTTTTAATAATTTATAAAAATTAATTTTTTTAATTACTACAAACTTACAAACTAACCCAACTAATAAAACATCAAGCAAAAAGAACTAATAATAAAAAAAGTTGTGTTTGATATGAGAGAGAGAGAGAGAGAGAGAAAAGGCAAAATAAGAAAAAATGGGGAAAAAAATAAAGAAAAGAAAAAGAAAGAAGCAGCAAGCCAGTAACATTTCCAAAAAAATTTAAAAAAAAAATGGGAGGGTAGAGGACTAATTTCACATCAAACTCACTCACTCCCTCCCCTTTTTTCTCTCTAGTTTTCTCCCCACCCCCCAAACACCCTCCTCTCCCTTTTCTCTCATATTTTCTCTCTCCCTCTATCATTTCACCTAGGGCTGTAATCGGTTCGGTTCGGTCGGTTTTTTTTATCCTGCCAACCGAAACCGAAATTTTCGGTTTTTAAAAGTCTCAACCAAAACCGACCAAAATAGTTCAAAAACCGTCGGTTTCGGTTTGTTTCGGTTTCGGTCGGTTTTTCGGTTGGTTTCGGTTTTTGGGCCTGAAGTCTAGGCCAGCTGGGCCTCTGGTTTTTTTTTCCAAAAATTTTTTGTTTGGGCTTTTTTTTTTAAAAAAAAAATGTAGTATTCAAGCCTCTTGTTTTATGGCCCTTTTATGCTCTAATTAAGTCTTTTTTAGAAACTTGTTTTGGGCCTTTGTTAGGAACCAATTGTGGCCCAAATTCGGGCCTTCTCTATTTTGGCAATGGCCATCTTTGGGCCTTTTTTAGCTTTCTGTTTTGGCCCTTTTAGCCCAGATTCGGGCCTTTCCTATTTTGGCCATTTTTGGGCCTTTTCACACATCCATAAAACATTTTACAAATAAGAAAAAATCACAACCTACTTTTGCTCAACATAAATCCAGAAATACACATTTTTCATAACTTGCTTTTGCTCAACATAAATCCATAAATACACATTATAGCAGATTCTTCAAAAAAAAATCACAACCTGTTACAGATTCATAAATCCAAAAATACAACACATATTGCAGATTCATAAATCACAACCTATCATAAATTCATAACCTGCTTTAGAGCTTCTATTATACTCATTAAAATACACATCACATATTCATAATCCAAAAATAACCTGTCAACATGATATAACCTGTCCAAAATACATTTGCACAAGCACAAGCACAACCTATCAACACAGATTTCATAAATCCAGAAATAATCTAGAGCAAAAAATTGCTCTAGTGCTCAAAGCCTCAAACTTATCTGTAACTTGTTACAAGCACCCATCAAATACAAACAAGATTAAAAAATAAATTGTACAAGTCAAAATAAAATAACTAGTGCATATTTCATTACTTCATTAGTAATATGTCAATGTCCACATATTGTTCATATGTCAATACCTACATAAGCATTATAGCCAAAGACTCAAAATAACTTGGCCATATGTCAATGTCAATGTCAACATATACACTGTCTATATTTAATATTTGGCCAAAGACTCAAAATAAATTGGCCATATGTCATTGCCTATTGCCTAATATCATATATCGTCTATGTATTATGTATAGGCCACTGTCAAAGTTCAAAATAAAAGTCCATATCTATATGTAGGCCACTATCTACTAGTGTCTAATAACAAAAAGTGTACATATCAAAAGTGTACAACTGTACAGTCTGTACATATCAAAAAGTGTACATATCATCATCAATACCACCCGTCCAAAGAGCACAGAGCAATCTTCAACCATCAACTTCAATAGGTGTTGGTGTGGACATGCCTAGTTCTGATGTTAATGCTGCATCACTCACGAGTTCTAAAAACAAAAAATGAAAAAAAAAACATAAAAGTCACTTGTACAATAAAACAATAAATATGCCAAGAATCCAAGACATTTAGGTTTTTTTTTAATAAAGAAAGAAGTAGACATGCAAAATGTACAATAAAACAATAAATATGCCAAGAATCCAAGACATTCATTTTTTTTTTAATAATAATAGACATGCAGAATTTTTTTTAATAAATAAAGAAATAGAAAGTCATTTTTTTAATATAACAAATAATAGTCATACCCCCATCAAGCTTTTCAAACTCCTCAACATCATCCATGGCAGCACGAAGGCAGATTGGAGCCGATGAAGGACGAAGCCAGTTTTGACCACAAATGAGGGCTTCCACCATAAGTGGAGACAATGAACTCCGGAAGGGATCAAGGACACGACCAGTCGTACTAAAGGCAGATTCTGAGGCCACAGTAGATACCGGAATTGCAAGAACATGTCGTGCAACTCTTGAAAGCACACGGTATCGTGGGGAATTAACCTTCCACCAAGCCAAAATATCAAAATTATCATCAAAGACATCTTCACAACTCTCTAACAAGTATTTATCAACCTCTGATTTGGTATTTGAAGAATCAATAACCTTCAAGTGCTTCTTAAATCCCATCATCCTCATTGCCTTCGCATCAACCACACTAGAATCATCTCCCTCCATTGATCCACTTGGTTTTTGGCCTTGGGCTTGTGCAGCAGCACTAGCACCACTACTCCCCACTTGATTTTGAGTATAAGATTTATACAAATCCTCCAAAACAGCCTTTACTTTTTTTGCCATATCAACAGCCTTTTGCCTCTCATACAAAGTACCAAAACAGTACTCAAGATACCTTAACTTGTATCGAGGATCAAGAACTAACCCTACATACAACAAGTGATTCATATTATCAAAGTTCCTCCAATACTTTTCAAATTTGTTCTTCATGTAATCAGCCATTTTTCTCAACAAATAACTATCTTTTTCATGATCCAACTCAATTGTGTCATGAATTGACATGAGCTCCAAAAAGAAAGAATTGCTAGTGACATAATTAGCACCCGAAAACCGCAAGGTTGCATCATAGAAAATTTTAAGAAATTTCGAAAAGATCCTAATCTTTTCCCAATCCACATCATCCATTCCCC
Source organism: Notholithocarpus densiflorus (assembly GCA_030021035.2). Taxonomy (NCBI): domain Eukaryota; kingdom Viridiplantae; phylum Streptophyta; class Magnoliopsida; order Fagales; family Fagaceae; genus Notholithocarpus; species Notholithocarpus densiflorus. The sequence continues at coordinate 18,802 of JARYZH020001755.1, read as the reverse complement.
AAGCAACCTCATGTCTATCATTTCCTTCTTCCTTTGCCTCCTCTCTAATTGTCATAAGAAAATTTGGATCATCTTCCTCCAATCTCTCAAAAGCCTTTTGATACTTCTCGGCCTTCTCCAACATAATATAGGTGTAGTTCCACCTAGTGGGCACATCTAAGCACAACTGATTTTTAACATCAACTTTCTCCTTCTCCGCACATAACTTAAATGTGGTTTGTCTTTGTGGAGATGATCTTACATATCGTACAGATTTCCTCACCTTCACTATTGTCTCATCCATTTCAACTAACCCTTCATGAACAATCAAGTTCAAGATATGAGCACTACACCTCACATGCAAGTATTTATGCCCTAAAATCGTTGCCTTCCTATGCTTAGTCTTTTTTTGAATAAAAGAAATCAGCCCACTATTAGAGGCAGTATTATTAACTGTGATAGTTAGAACCTTGTCTAACCCCCAATCAAGTAAACACATCTCAACCGTCTTCCCAAGTGTTTCACCCTTGTGATTTTCCACTAAACAAAAACTAAGAATCCTCTTGTGTATTTTCCAATCACTATCTATAAAATGGGCAGTGAGACACATGTAGTTCAAGTTTTGAACGGATGTCCATGTATCTGTGGTAAGGCAGACTCGCTGCTCTCTTAGGGCTTCTTTCAACTTTTGTTTCTCATCTAAAAACACCCTAAAGCAAGTTTTGGCAATTGTTGTGCGGCAAGGGATTGGATTGAACCTAGGTTGGGTAACAGACATAAACTTCCTAAAACCAAAACCCTCCACAAACCTAAAAGACAGCTCATCTAGAATAATCATTTCTGCCAATGCTTTCTTACATTCCTCAAAATTAAACACCCAAGGCACAAGTTTACCACTACTTTCTCCTTCTTCTTTAGGTTTAAGTACTAGGGCTGATTGGTTTTTTTTGTCTTCCCTATAAGGATATTTCAAACATTGTGATTGTATGTGAGTTCTCATGTTTGTAGTGCCATTACACTTTGTGTCACAAGCATAGGTTGTGTCACAGTAGTTACAAGCTGCCCTAGGTTTCCCCCCCCCCCCCCCTTCAATAACAGTGAAATGACCCCAAACAATAGATCTTTTTTTACTAGTATTACCTTCATTTGGTGGGAGTGGGGGTTTGCCTTTGCCTTCATGCACATTGGCTGCCCCTTGACCTGCTTCATTGTGTTGACCCTCTGGGATTTCTCTTGTCTCATTCATCTACAATATAAAATAAAACACAATAAGTCAGCAACTATAAAAAGTAAAAAATAAAAAGAATGAAAAGGACTCTTCACTCTACTCTAGTATACAATAACACAACAAGTCAACAAGAAAGAAACAAAAAAAGAAAAGAAAAAAGAATGAGAAGGACTCTAGTATACAGCAACAAGCCGACAATAAACGTGTCAATAAGATAATAATAAACACATCAACATCAAGGCAATAATAAACAAATACCCCAACATCACAATCAACTATTAACAAATACACCAACATCACAGTTAAGCACATGGGGTTATTGATTTTCAAATCTGTAACATCAATAAGAAAATAACAACTCAACATCACAGTCACAGATTCACAACATGTCAACAACAATAAACAAAAATATATCAACAATAAATAAATAAAAAAGCAGCTAACTTTATATATCAGGCAACCGGCTAACTTTAATAAAGAAACCAGCTAGCCCAAGCAGCCAAGCACATGGGTTATTGATTTTTTCAAAACCCTAACTTTATTCACATATAAAACTTGAAAAAATAAACATTCTTGATCTTATGTTGTTACTACAAAACAGAGATTCAGTATTTTAAAAACCCTAACTTTATTGATTCAGTATTTTAAAAACCCTACAGTGCCACTTAATGTTGAATAGCTCGGCAATGGATATCGGCATCTTTCTCTCGGTCTCTCAAACACACATAACTAGACTTGGCTATGGGCTTCTATTTTTTCAGATTGGCACAAACACGAAATCAATGAAATCCACTATCAATCTTTTTCACACATGGTATGTTACAGTTTTATATTAATTAAAAATCAAAACCCTAACTTTATTTGCATATAAAACATTAAAACTTGAAAAAATAAACATCTTGATCTTATGTTGTTTCTACAAAACAGAGATTCACTATTTTCAAAACCTAAAACACAAAACACAAAGACTGAGAAACAGAGACTCACCGTGAGATGAGAAGCCGTTGATCAAACCGGGGTGGGGAGGGTGGTGTGTGGAGGTGGCGGCAGGGGGTGATTCGGCGTGAGAGGTAGGGACTGTGGAGTGGAGTGATCAAGCCGGCGCGGGGAGGGTGGCGTGTGGAGGTGGCGGCAGAGGGTGATTCGGCGTGAGAGGTAGGGGCTGTGGAGTGGAGGCTGTCTGAAGGTTGATCGTGAGAGAATGTGGAAAGTGTGAGAGTGAAAACTGAAAATTGTGGGAGTATGTTGGGTAGGGTTTCCAACTTTTGATTTTATACTCTGATTAGTTTTAGTTTAATTAGATATTTATTTAGCTTAATTATAGGTGATTAATCTAACAAGTTTTAAAATGTTACGTTTAAAAAGATAAATTAGGCCGGATCTTTGTTTGAATCTTGAAATTTTGAATCATTGAAAATTGTATTGGGAATCACCAAATTGTTTTAATATGAAGTGATGGAAGCCACTGCCAAAAGCAAAGCTGCCAAAGGCCCAATGCCCCAAAGCGTGTATCAGTGCAGTGATTCAGTCACAGTGACAGTGTATCTCTTTTTTTTGGGAATAGGCAAAGCGTATCTCAGTTCTCAGAGGCTGGGTATATTTACAAAATATTATATATTTAATATAAATTATAATATAATAATATAACTCGGTTCGATTCGGTTCGGTCGGTTTATTAAAATTTGAAACCGAAAACCGAACCGAATTTTTCGGTTTTTTATTTAATAGAACCGAAACCGAACCGAACCGAAACCGAACCGAAATTTTTGCATCAGTTCAGTCGGTTTGAATCGGTTTTTTCAGTTCTTCGGTTTTTTGCACACCCCTAATTTCACCCCAACCAAGCATATCATCGGAGAAAAAGAACTTGTAAAAGTTGAGGAACCTCGCTAGTAGGCATTAAATGAAGTCAGAATGCTTTTCATGGCTTGTGGTGATTAGGCTGAAATTTTGGGTATACACAACAGATTAGTCCATTTGTTTTTTTGGGGCGCCTAAACATAGGCTTACTCATACATATGGATTTTGCAAGTGGTCCAAGACCATTGGGAAAAATTAAAATATTGAGCCCATGGATAATCCCAAACTGGCCCTACTCTTTACCCTTCATATCACACTCCTTCAAAGATTCCACATAAAAATACATGGGCTTGGACCTCTCAAAAATAAATAAATAAATAACAATAGGCCTAAAAAATAGTTGGACCAGCTTTCTATCAGGCTTCGGAAAAAATGGGCATCAACAGTTTACAAAGATTATGAATAGAAGAACTTTTTTTTTTTTTCTTTTTCTGATATGTTTTTTTTTTAATAAGAGGTCATTGTATTTAATTCAGCTAATCTCATTTTTTATATATAAAATGGATAGATAAATAAATATAATAATAATTATAATGTGTCATCTCTACTAATTTACCAGATGATATCCGAATGAAAAATAAGAAGCCCAAAATTAGAATTGCATTTCCGAATAGGTTTTTAATGCAAAAAATAGACATTGGAAAAAAATAATTGAGAATAAATTTTCAAAACACAATTTTCAATGTCTTTTTAGAATTAAATTTTTAAGATGACTACCAAATATCAAAGTGCATTAGTTTTGTCGATTTACGAGAAATTACTAAGTTTTAAATAGTATAAAATAAGTTACTAAGTTTTAAATAGTATAAAATAAGTTTTGGGAATAATTCTTTTTTTTTTTAATTTTTTTTATACAATATAGAAATTCTAATCTAACCTAATCTAAATGTATATATATGTGAACTTACATCCTAGAGACTTGAACTAAGGTCCTTTCCCCCCACACTCTACAAGAATTTTATACTTGTAGACTGACCATCTTGCTAAAGGTGCACAGTGGTAATAACTCATTGCATGTAAATAAAAGATTTTTGAAAAGAAATTTCAAGTGTTTGACATGGCAAGAACAATAGTTTTTGTGCATAAGATACGTGAACACGGAAAATCTACACATTGAATTATGTAAAACTATGAAAGGGATTTATTATTTATTTATTTTTACATGTGAGTGTTATAAAAATAAAAATAGTGTAGTACAAGTAAATTTTGGTACATGTAAGTACAATTGGCTTGGGACCGGTTGGGCTTGTATTCTAACACCCCTCTCATATTCATGTAGAGTGATGGGAAGGTGGTCGATACCATACTGTACCGGTACATACATCGGTACCCAAGTGTCAACGTTTTGTACTGGTTTAAATACCGGCCGTACCGGCTGATTTTGGGCTGGTATAGAAATAAGCTTCTTCTTCTTCTTCTTTTTTTTTTTTTTTTTTTTTTTATATTTTATAGTTTTATAATTTTTGAATTTTTGTAAGAGCAGAATGGTAACTTATTAGCATTATTTGTTTTTTTAATATGCTAAAGGAACTTTGAAATAAGTTAAGTTCCTTTCAAATAATACTAATAATTTAAATACAGTCCTTGTAGGAAATTTGAAAGGAACTTTGATTGTCAAGTGGACCAGAAATAAAATAAAACAATCAATTCCAAGTGCATATAGGAGTCAACGCAACCAAAGGAGTTCAATTGAGATGCCTGAAAGTGCGCAATATTTTGATGTTGGAGCAAGCAACTACATTATGCTTCTTGCTATACCAAGAAATGAGAGTCTCAAAGTAGGAAATAAAAGCCTGTGGTGGATTAGGGTTGTCGATGAACTCGCCAGACTTGACCAAACCGAGGGATCTAACTGAACCAATTCCAAGGACTATGACAATCTACTACGGGTGTCCACCTTCAAAATCTGACGATGGTAGGTTTTATACTCCAAAATCTGACCGATAACGAGGGAAGAAAAATTTGGTGGAGATCTACCAGATCCATATGGCGAGATCTCCATTGGATCTTCAACATTTTGAACCATTTTTAGCAATGGCAGCTCCAAGAATTTTGTTTAGGAGGTCATTAAAAAACTTAAATGAAAAAAAAAATTAATAAAAAGAGAACTTGAATATATCGAGTTATTAACAACAAAAACTCACAATTTCTTTCTACAAGCTTTCAAATTTTGAATTGTTATATGATAGTTCATTATGAGTATTTATTACCATTGTAAGTAGCTATGACCATTTTATTTTGTTAAGTTTGTCTAACATTTTTTATGCAGTTGTTATTATCTTTTTATCTTTGTTTTTATAAAAATATTTTAAACTAAATGAATAAACTCAACTCATTGGTTTTATATTAATTATTGATGCACACAACCACACTCATTCATACATAAATAATATACTTTGTCTACTTAACCAATCAAATACTTGAACAATTACTAACTTTACAATTTTGTTTTTCTTGAACTTTTCTGACTTTATAACAAAAAGTTATTATAACATGATAACAATACACACACATGCAACAAACCCTCTCTATTTCCTAATTACTAAAGTATATAAAGTTATATTATATTTAGGATCATGTTAATAGATACACTTAGTGTAATTGTTACATTTCCCATGAAAGTAATGTCAAAACATTTTCCTTATATTTATACCGTACACAAAACTTCCACACACATCATTACTTACACAAATAACATTATAACAAAAAGTAATGCACAAAATCAATATTAGATACACTCACACACATATAATATAAAGAATAATGCGAGAGATACAAACTATTTTATAACAATTTTACAAACTGCTGATGTGGTGAGTGATTATTAATAAATAAAAAAGTGATATTAATGGTAGGCCTAAATGAAAACCAATAAAAGGTTGGTCACATCAACATTTTATAAAAATATTGTAAAATAGTTTGTGATTGTAGCATTACTCTAATATAAATTTATGATAAAGATCGACACTTACAATTTACAAACACTTATTCTTATTCTTAGAGTTAGAAATATTTATAATAAAGGTGTATAAAATTTAAGTCCGAGTGTGCAAAAATAATATTTTTAAGAATAAATTAAAGTATTAGACTAGACTAACAAAAAATATTATATATATATTTGAAGTCAGGGGGTTCATTTGAACCCCCTGAACAAAGTATAGTGCGGCCCCTGATTTTTAGCATCTTCCCGTTGCTAATCAGTGTTAACTGATCCAACTGCCACCTATGAAGAGCTTGATCCGTTCAAACCGTTGCTCCTTATGGGTTGGCGGGTTGAATTTTCCTTCACCCGATCTGATCGGGTCGATACGGGTTGAAAATTATATATAAAATTGATGGTTATTATTATTGAGGAGTCATCCCACTCTCAGCCTACTTATTGTAAGAAAAATAAATAAAAAAGTCTAATGATGGCAATTACATTCTTCCTTGGATAAGGATAGAAACTAGCTCTTAGAGAAATTAAATTAAAAAATATATATACATATTAAGATATGAAAGGGTGATAGTTTGACATACCCGCTAGAAAGAATTTGCTCCAGCAGTACCCCGACCACGTCAATTACACGCTTAACTCGCACCAGATTTCTGCAATGGCTACTATTATTTTTCGCAATGCCAGTTTCAATTTCACCCTTCACCATAGCCTGTATTGTATCGTATTTCTTCGAAGCTTCCTTGAGATTATTTATCTTTAATTGTATTCCAGATAGCGAGAGAGAGAGAGTTAGCAGTCTGCCGAGTATGAGAGGAAAATAATGAATAAAATAAAAATTGAAAAAACTCTTAAAAAAAGTGCATCACCAATGAGAGAGAGAGAAGAGCACCATAGTACAGGCCAAGAAACATTGTTGAAGAAGATAGGACACGGCTTGGGTCAGTGTCCGGACCTAATATGATGCAGCCATGGGTACACATTAACTACCACGTGTCCATATCATATCGGGTCTAGAATACTGATCCTAAGCCTTACCCAAAGAAGACATTGTAAGTCGTAATTAAATTATATGGTTTCACACCTTATCTAGGATCTCCAGGTCCGCAAACTTAAAAGCGATGCCGAAGAAGAAGATGGCAGGAGTACAGATACGGCAAAACTGAACCACGTCACTGATCTTGATGTGTGGATTATTCGAGTTTGTGGTACTGGCAAGCTCATGCATTGCATCTGCCAAGACGGTTAAGGGTTTGCCTTGTGGGATTCATATCCCGTGCAATACCTAGGGTATTGCACGGTGTGCAATACCTCTATTCTCAGCCATAGATTTAATCTAATGGCTTAAGCCTTTGACACCTCACCAATCCACGCTGGCAATCCGTGTGCTCACTTTTCTTTTCATTTTAGCTTCACTTTTCAATAAAACACTCTCTCCTCTCTCTTTCTCTCCCACTTCAACCGGTGTCTCTCTCGCCTCCACCACTCTCTCAACCTCCACGCTTCCCTCAACCTCATCGTCACCGCTGCCAGCATACCCAACTCAAACCTATCAACAAAATCGAAGAGAAAACATCAACTCACCATTTGAAGCCAAACCCCCACGCCTCGTAGAGCGCTTTTTAGACCCAGATCAGAGAGCAAGGTTGGGGTTTGGAGAGAATCGAGTAAAGAGAAGTTGATGAAGCTCTCTCTTCACGGCATAGCCACTAGCCCGGATCTCCGGTTCCGACGATACTAGCCTTTTTCTCATCGAAAATCCCTAAAATCACCGCTTCCTACATCGGACTTCACAAGGAGGTGAGTTCTCTTTTTTTTTTTTCTTTTTTTTTTGATAGGTGAGTTCTCTCTTGTTTTAGATAAATAGTTAAATACTCTTGTTTTAGGGCCTCAATTTACGAAAATTGGTATGTAGTTTTAGTAGTATGGATTTAGAACACAATCAACACACTAATATTGAATTTTTATTTCTTCTTCTTTGGTCTGCAATTTGTTGTGTGGTCAGTTAAAGTTATAAATTGCAATAAAATAGAGTAATTTGGTCATAATATTTGGGTTCTCTCTATCATGATGTTAACGAGGAGTGTGATTTTAAGAGCATGTCTGAATTGGTTCTTTTTTATTTTTAACAGATAAGTTGTTTGAATTGGTTCTATAACCAGACAAACCATATTTAATCTAAAGTTTTAAGTTTCCCATAAAAATTGCTACTTGATGTATGTATAATATATATAAGCCAAGTTTCAAATTGTCATTCATTGTTGATGGTAAATGTGCTTTAGACTCAATTCTTGTGCTCTTTATATTTGAAAATGCTTCTAATTTTTAATGAAGATATCATGCGATCTCTAAAGCATGCGGTTCTTGCTCCAATTTCATCCAGCAATCAAAAAGCATACAAACAGTTAATCTCATAACAGAGTAAGGCAGCCTCTACAAACAGCACAGAAATGGAAGTCATCAAACCAGGAAAACAAACAAAACAAAAATTAAGGTTTGGGCATGTAGTTCATCGTGTCACAGATGACTAGCATGTCTTGTAAAGACTAAAAAACTTAACCCATGATCTTGTATATCCATAACTATTCTTAAGTTTGACAACCTAGCTAGCATGAGAGAAAAACCAAAATATGACTATTTGTAAGCATCTTTCTTGTGTCACATTGATTGCTTCAGATGATCTTATTATCAGCATGGTCCTGTCTTAGATCAACCCTGTAATTTTTTTGCAATGTGATCCCGAGGAATATGGTGCATGCGACTCAGGCTGTAATGGTGGGCTGATGACTTCTGCCTTTGAGTACACCCTTAAGGCTGGTGGACTTGAGAAAGAGAAGGATTATCCTTACACTGGGACCGATCGTGGCACCTGCAAATTTGACAAGGGCAAAATTGTTGCTTCTGTTTCTAACTTTAATGTTGTTTCGATTGACGAAGAACAAATTGCCACAAATTTGGTGAAGAATGGCCCTCTTGCAAGTAATTACCAATTAACCTTCTTCAAACATAGTAAATTGTTTTCATTTCCATTTTATTTGTTTTTTTCTTTGGTTGTGTGCACTGATGTTGAAATTATAATAGGCTGTGTAAACTGTTTTCATTATTAATCTACCAGTTTTATTTGAACAATGGGGTTAAGAATGATAGAGTAAATCATTGATGGATGGGAAATAAATAATGACTCTTGCTCTGTATTGTGCAGTTGGCATCAATGCAGTATTCATGCAGACTTACATTGGAAAAGTTTCATGTCCATACATCTGTGGGAAGCAATTGGATCATGGGATGCTTCTAAGTGGGGTATGGTTCTGCTGGTTATGCTCCTATCCGGTTCAAGGAAAAGCCATTCTGGATCTTAAAGAACTCTTGGGGAGAAAACTGGGGAGAGAATGTGTTAAGGACATATTTTATGTAATTGGCTTATCCTTTGACAAAACGCACTTTACTTGTATTTGGGTAGATCTAGGATGTGTTTGATGCTTCAAGAAACCTTGTTTCAAGTTCAAGTGTTAAAGACATGCAAGTCTGTCCAAGATTCAAGTGAAGAAGTACTGATTTTTTAAAGCTCGATAGCTACTCGACACCTGGCTATCTGTCGAGCTCTTAAGGTGTTTCTTATCGCAATCTCGACACCTTCTCGATAGCTGGTCGATCAATCGAGAAATCTTCTGTCTCCTTGATAGCTCCTCGACACCTGGTGGATTGATCGAGATGTTCCTCGACACCTCCTCGATCGATCGAGAATTACTGAGCCTTATGAAATTCAGATTTCCAGATCTGATTTTCGGCCCATGCTGACATGTATGTGTAGGGTTTCTTTTCTCATAACCCTAAACCTATATAAGGCTTGTTTTAGAGGCCGTCACAGAAGAGAATACAAGGAGAACATATGAAAAAGGTGACCGATGCCTTATTCTCTCTGAAAGAAGCTACTGCGTCTTTGCACTTTAGGGTTTTGTAACCAAGTGCTTCTTGATTTTCATTGTTGATGAAGTGAAGAACTTTGCAGCCAACATCTTCTTCTAGTTGGTGATTAAGTCGCGTACTAGGATTCGCGCAATTGGTTAGTCACGTACTGGGATTCGTGCATCATCAAAAGGGTGGCATTCATATATTGAAGAGTTCAGAGGTTCTGAAACGGTAGAAGGTTTCTGCTGTGAGTTCATCTACGGGGATTGTAGAGTCTAGGGACAAAGGTTTTGTACTAGATCTGAAACTTCTCTTCATTATAGTGGATTGCTTTTCGGGAAGGTTTCCCCCCAAGTTTTTTACTGTAAAACTAGTTTGTTTCATTGGTTTTCCTAAGTCATCATATCTTGTCTTATTTATTTTTTCCGCTACATGATTTTGACATGATATTGATGTTTGTTTGTTTTAACAAGATTTATTCATAATAAACCTAATTAACAACTTGGGTTTAAAATTTGTTAATTCTATCAACCGAGGTCTAAATTCTCCAACAAGTGGTATCAGAGCGGGTACACTTTGATTGGATTAATTTCCTGAGTGTGATCCTTGACCCCTGTTGTCATGGATCGTGGACAATCTCTTTTGATTCCTCCTTTATTTGATGGAACTAATTATGCATATTGGAAAGTTCGTATGAAAGTTTTTTTGCAGGCTCTAAGTGAACAGGTATGGTAAGTTGTTGAAGTTGGATGGATTAAGCCAAAGGAAGCGATAGTGGATTGGGATGATGTAACAATCGTAGCGACAAATTTCAACAGTAGGGCCTTGAATGCTTTGTTTTGTGGGGTGACCAATGAGGAATTCAAAAAGATATCATCCACAGAAATTGCCAAGGAAGCATGGACCATTCTTGAGACCACCTATGAAGGTACCAAGGCAGTAAAGACTGTGAAGTTTCAACGACTCACTAGTAGTTTTGAAGAAATAAGGATGGAGGAGGATGAGACCTTTGATGAGTTCTTTGCCAAACTCATGGATATTGTGAATTCTGCCTTTAATCTTGGAGAATTTATAGCAAAATCCAAGATTGTTAGAAAAATCCTTAAGTCCTTACCTGAAAGATTCCATGCCAAGATCACTACCATTGAAGAAGTGAAGGACATTGATCAACTTCCTTTTACTGAGCTTGTAGGGAACCTTCAAACCTATGAGATGGGATTAGGCTCAATGGGAAAAGGTGGAAAGAGTAAAAACTTGGCTCTTAAAGGTATAGAGGAAGAGATTGAGGACTCTGAAGATGAAGATGAAAATGAGGATGAGGATCTAACCTTCATAACTGATGAGATTATCAAGCTTCTTCATTTTAGGAAAAAGGATAAGGGAAAACCTCCTAGGAAATTTAAATTCTCAAGGAAGGGCAAGAATGAGAAACCCCTCATCCAATGCCATGAGTGCAAAGGTTTTGGTCATATGAGGATAAAGTGCCCAAACTACCTCATGAAGGAAAAGACCAAGGAGTCAAAAGATAAAGGGTTGGTTGCTACCTGGAGTGATACTGAGGATGACTCTTCCGATTAGTATATGGATGAATGTCATCACGTTATGCCTTTTGCTGCCACAACTGAAAAGGTGATTGTGGAGAGTGCTAGTGACAGTGAGGATTCTTCTGAAGAAGTACCTAAGAAATTGACCCTTCAGGAAGCCTATGATAAGCTATGCACTGAATTCATAAAATCTGAAAAGACTTCTCATCTTTGTAGAAAAGAGCTTAATAAGGTAAAGACTGAAAAAGCTGATTTGTTAGTCAAACTAGATAAGACTACAAGGTTAGTTGAGACTCTTGTTGTGGAGAACAACTCATTAGAAGAGAAGGTCAAGAATCTTGAAGTTGAGCTTAGTCAAGCTAGAACTCAAATAGAGAGGATGTCTAGTGCAAAGCTTGATGAGGTCTTGAGTGCTCAAAAGCCTAGTTCTGATAAGACTGGCTTAGGATATGTTATTTCCTCCGGCCCTTCCTCTTCCACAGCTTCTAGATCAAGGACTGTCTTTGTGCCTCAATCTGAGAAAGGTAATAAAGGTATGAAATCCAAAACTATTTTGGCTAATTCTAAATCCTTTGTTAGACCTTATGTTTGTCACCATTGTGGTGTTTCTGGACACATTCGTCCTAATTGCTTTAAGTTGTATCCTCATAAGCAATTGTCCAAACGGTCACAGGTTTCCTCTCAAGGACCTACACCTTTATTTGGAGAGTTATTAAAAACTTTGAGTTTTTTAACTCAATTTCAGGAGAATCGTAATTCTTCTATGTCCTTTAGTAGACATACTAGGACACGTGCATTTTCATCTTCACGGCCAAAGACTCGTGCTGTGTGGGTGAAAAAGGAGCCTAAGACTTAATTGTCTTTTATGTTTGTCCTATGCTTTAATTCTTTCTATCTAAAGTTGGACTCTCTTTGCTTGATTTCTTATCTGCTTTTGAAATCATGCTTTCATGCATCTGCATTTTTCTATCATGTCTTCATGCATATGCATCTTTCTTTCATGCTTTCATGTTATTTGTCTGTTTTTTTTTTGTTGTTTAGTTTTTTTTTTTTTTTTTTTCAAAATAAAAATAAAAAGGAAAAATTAGAAAAATACAAAAACAGTGTTTTTGTGTACATTAGTACTTGTGTACCTTGGATGGCCATTGAAACAAAATTTTCTAAATTTTGTATCTCTTGTACCTTAGATGAGCATATGTATGCACAACTAAGCAAGTGAGCTTTGTGACTCTTATTTGTGATGAGTAAGATTAAGTTATCTCTTGTACTTAACACTCATATCACTCTTTTTGACGGAAAGGATTAGAAAATCTTAAGAGAAAGGCATAAATAACTATCTCACCACTATTGTCCGCCAGTCATAATGACACTTGTATGCTTCGGCATAGTAAAAGTGCAGTGTCAATGACATTTGTGTGCTTAGGCATAGCAAAATTAGAATGTCAAATATCTTTAGGTATTTCTTTTCTCTCTCTTTTATGCCCATGCATGATATGCTTAAAAGAAAATATGCAAAGAAAAATCAAAAGTAAAAAGATCAAAAATGCTTTTAAATATGATTGCAAGCGTGTATTCTAGGAAATGTGGGAGTTATAGGATGTACCTCGAAAGTGATAATCCCCATCAAACAGTTATGATTGTGTGTGAGTTAAAGTGATTTTCTCATATCTCAAATTGTCATAACATGTTGACATATTTGCAATCTTTTGATGTTTTTCTCACACAACACGCAATATTCTTTGCTACTCTTGATAAATGTGCAGGTACAATGTGATTTGGCCATCACAAGGTTTTACATGTGTTAATGTATGCTCACTAAACTGTCTTAACTTATTTTTGAAATATAAGATTGGTTAGACTTGTTTAGTGTGTGTGTGTGTTTTTGGGATCTATGTGCATAACATTTGTCTTGTTGAGAGATTTGTTTTTCACGTGTTTTGCATCTTTTTATTATCTTGTCATCCATAGCATCTTGTTTCATTACATTCATGCATTTATATGGATTTCTTATGCCCCCTTGATCATCCTTGATCATTTTTTTGGTCTCTCGGGTGAAGCTTTCTAGTTTCTTGTACCCTTTGTCAATCATGACAAACAGGGGGAGAATTTGTGGAGAAATTGTGATGTGGTTTCTTTTTAAGATTCTACATATTAGGGGGAAAAATACATTCCTTTGTAAGGGGGAGATGTGTTTCATCTTGTTAGGGGAAGTGCTTACTTCCTTCTTCTTATACCTTGGGTCTTGTGACCATTATTGACATACATTATACTTATCTTCTTTGATGATGTATGTCTTCTTCACCTATCCTTACATGTGTTATTTATTTTCTATCTTTATACACATGTTTCTACTTGTATGCAATCTATTATTTCTGTTTCACACTAAGATCCAACGAACTTTAATTTTCTATTGTTCAGCATCAACTTGTTGTAAACAATCTTTATATTTTATTTAAGAGAAATACTATGTCAACAACATTTTCATAATATTTTCACAATAAATTTTAAGTGACAGGTTGTTATAGGTTGCTATATGATTTTTTCTGAACAACCTCCTGCTTTCTATTAAACAGTATTTACATTGGCCACGAATTTAAAAAGGTACAAAGTTTCTGTCAATTGCTCCACAGAATTAGATTAGACACGAGGTAAATATGTGACCAAACTCTAAACATGCATTCAAATCGTATTGAGTTCAAACCATTGAAACATTGAGCTCAGGCCAATCTCTTAAAGAAGACAGGTGATGTCTACTTATTACTACCTTCCAATTGTTAGTACAGTTCACTAAACTTATTCTAAGATAAAGTTAATTTTTTAATTGCATACGACCAACTAATTATATTGCAAGGCATCAACTTGCACAATGTCCATTGAAATTTTTATTGCCTAGGATCAACTTGTTGTAACAATGTTTATATTTTATTTACATTATTTTATGGGCTGTACAACTTTTCTTTTATCGAACAACTTCCTACCCTCTATTAAATAATATTTACATATAGGTTGGGATTTGTTTTTATCTTGTCTTCTTGTAGGTGAAGAGAACCACCACAAGGAGTTTGGTCAAATTGACACTGATCACCTTGCTTCTCAATCTTCAAGGACTTTTCTTGTACGTGTGATATATACAATCAGAGATTACATCTTAGATCGGTGATCAATTTTGATGGGTTGATCTCACATCCTCCGAAGATAGAGTTAGATGGAGGAGTAAATATTAACTGGAAAATTTTTAGTTTACACTTTACTAGATTTTGTGAAATTTTAAAGTACTCAAAAGTACATGAACCATACCAAAGTATTGCTTGGCAAGAGTGAGGTCAAACCACAAGGATTTGTATGAATGTAGAAAAATTAATCAAACCTTAACTAAATAAATCTTAGGGTCTATTTGGGATCTGCTTATTTTATTGAAATTGAAAACTTTTTGCTGAAAGTACTGTAAATAAAGGTAAAAATTAGCTAAAACAGTACAGTGAAACTCATAAATAGTACCAAAAAGTGTAGTGGAACCCATAAATAGTAGTAAAAATAAACTGAATAGTAAAATAAGCTGGCTTTTTAATTGGTAGCCAAACGCACACTTAATCTAGTTCAATAAAAATTGATTACTTTGAAATTAAATAAAACTAAGCAAATAATTAATCTAAGAAAAGAGATGATAAAAAGCAGTAAAAAGATGTAAACAATCTATAAAATAAATAAATAAATAAATAATTAAGGTTTTAAAATTTTTCTTGTTAATTCATATCCACATATATTCATTGTCATTTATTTTTCCTAAACTACTGCATAATAATCTAGAAACCAATGTTTGTTATCATAAAAGATATTCTCTTTAAAATCTCTATTTTAAAATCTAAAACATGCTCCCTTCTTCGCTTCCTAGTATAAAATCAAATTATCAATTGTATCCATTGACAAACTGTAAAGTTGTGATTTACAACTATGTTTTATGTTGGCTTTATTCCATGACAAAATGTGTTGTAATTGCTTTAATTTATTTCCTTGTATTTTGTGGGATTTTATTATATTGGATTTAGTATTAAGTTGGTGAAGACTCAAGCTTAAATGAAGAATCAGTGAATTTCGCGAGAAGCTTGCAAGAAGCTAAGCCGCGAAAGAGCACGTGAGGAGCACATGACTGGAAGCTGAAGAGTCATGCCAGACTGTCGTTTTTGCGAGTGTCTCGTGGGTAAGGCCTTCCCGCGAGACAATCGTGAAACATTCGGCCTGGATGATTTTTAAGTGAGACTTTCATACCCTTCACCCATACTATATATACCCTCATTACCCACAAATGCAAATGAGGTCATTTAGAGAGAAAAACCCTAGATAGGTTCTCTACAACACACACCCATCTTTTAGAGAGAGAGCTACTCATCCTTAATGAGAAATCATTGTAGCCTCTTCTCCTTCCCTCTCCCATTATCATACATTGAGAGGAGATTTATACCCAAACACAATCCACACCTTTTTAGAGTGTAGTAAGTGTTTTTGGTGTTGCTGGGAAGTATTGGAAGAAGCCAAAGATGGCAGATGCAACATGGACCTTGTTGCGGGATCCGGAGAGCTAGACAAGACAGGGTTCCGAGAAGCCTTGTTGGAGTAGGATCTTAGAGGGCTTAGGTACATCGGGTAGATTAGGGTTGGAGGGTCTCTTGATAACCCATGTATCCCAACTAATTGTCTAGTGGATCGATTACCGCTTGGAGGGCGGCGGAGAGGTTTTTCGCCGAGTTCTTCGGTTTCCTCTTCGATAACACATCAGCGTGTTATCTTGTGTTTGCATCTCTCTTCCCTACTCTTTTATATTTCCATTATACTGCTATGTTGCTTATTATATGGATTAGAGTAGCTTGCTTGGTTATCCGCTCATTTTTACACTATTCCGCACTTGTAGTAAGTTAGTGTAAAATCTATTGAGCCGTAATCTTTTAATTGGGGGTCTAAACAGCTCTTGTGTTTTTAACACATTTTCGAGCTTTCACAAACAAATCACAAGAGATATCCAATTTTAAAATCAAATTATCAATTGTATCCACTAACAAACAAATAAAAAGAAATATCCAATTTTAAAACCATGAAATAATAAACTAAGTATTCAATCAATTAAGATAAATCATATATCATGAGAAAAACATAGTTGAACCCATACTGGGAATCCTATTTTAGTCAATTGATATGACCAAGAACAATTAAATCATTAAAGAACAACCATTATTGTGGGAAAAATCAAAGCTCATAAATAAATACTGATAATCCTTAACAAATTTTTATCCAAACCTTAATTAAAAATTTAGCTACTCATAGAAATTGAAAAAGAAAAAAGCACAAAAATAGAATACTGAACATTAAACTAGACAAATAAAATAAAATAAATAAAGAAATAGTTAATATGCTATCATGGAGGAAAGCCACAAGGCAACTACCATCAGCAGCAGCCTGCTACTCCTATGCCTCTCTCTTCTTCTATTCTTTTACTTCCTACCCACAAATTAAATTAAAGCCTTTATATAAGAGAACACTCTCCTAATACAAGTCGGACAAGAAGTAAACCTAAAAGAATAAGGAAATTCGGATTGAAAAATTCGTTAGATTTTTAGGCCCATGTTGCGGGGTGATTTAGCCAAGTAAAAGTGATAATTTGGGCTTGCCATAAACTACAAAGTTGTATCCCTTTGAGTTAACTTTGCAGCCAAACTTGAATCATTGGAATCCAATATCTGAGCTGAGAGTTATGCCTGAAGTACTAAGACATATGCAGAAAAATCATGATTTCAAAAATGACGTTTTTTGACCTTTTTTTCTCCAATTGGCTTCTTTCCTTAATTGATTAGACTTCCCCCACATCTTGTAGGTCTTTGAGTTTGAGTTGGGTTTAGCCCTCTTGAGTTAGAATCCATCCTTATGGATTAAATAAAGCCCATTAGCATGTAAATTCTTAATTACCTATAAAACATAGATAATTCAAAATTAGTCACAAATTAACATAAAAGTAATATGAGAGTACTTTATAAATTTAGTATATTTCATGCTCATCAAATACCCCTAAACTTACATCTACAAGTCCTCAAGCAAAATAAATAAAGAATAAAAAAGACAAAATAAATTAAAATGAAGAAAAAGAAACTCCTAATTAATCCACTTTTGCTAGAAATTTTGATTGCATTTGACATATGCAACAAGCTTTTAAACCCTAGCTTAAAGGCCAGTTTTGTTTTCTTTTAATAAAAAAATTTATGAAATAGGGTTTTGAGGAGTGAATGTGTGAAGCGGGTTTATGTGATTTTTTAGTGAAATGCTGATATTGCATGTTTTTATTGGAGGTGTAAAATAGGAGATTTACACAACATCCAATTTGAATGATTTCTATTCAAGCTTGGGTAAACATATTAATCCAGATAAAATCATAGATATTTCGAAATAATCTAATTCCAATGGCAAGATAAATACAAAAGGAGATTGACCAGGCCAGAAAGAAATGCTTAAAAACCCTAATTTTATATTCTATACTCCCTCTAGTTATTCATATGCTATGTTAAGAATCAAAGAGTCTCTTGCCAGCAAGATTCGAGTGCAATACCTAAATTCTCAACCATAGATTTAATCTAACGGCTTAAATCTTTGACACCTCACCAAATAACAAAAAGATTATTTTACCCTTAAAATATTTCATAGCCCGCCCACTGTTTCTGGTAAGTCTGAGTAAACTTTCATAAAATCAAAATTTTTTTTTCTCTCTCTCCCCTACACAACTGCCGCTCTCTGCCTCTCCTTCAACCCATTCTCTGCCTCTTCTTCAATCCATTGTCACAGCAGCCCCAACTCATACCCAAACACTGAAACTTAGCATTTGAAACCAAACCCCCAAACACTCACACTCCCTCTTTCTTGTGTGTGAAGTTGTCCCAAGTCCCAACTTTCATGGAGTGAAGGTCTCTCTAAAGCAACGAAGCCACTGGCCAGATCGGTGGTTCCGACGGTACTTGGCCATTGTATCATTGGAAAATCCCCAAAATCCCCTTTGTGATAGTCACCACGGGTCCATCTTTGATTGGTTGCTTCCGACATCAACCGACTCAAGGATGATAAGGTTGAGAGGTACGCCAACAGGTCCGAGTGAAAATCGACAAAATGAAATAATGGCTTCTCTGGTTCTGGTAGGCATATTGTAATTTTTATTTAAGGAAAAAAAATCAAACCGAAACCAAAAAAAAATTATGCTGGATTTTTAGTAGTTTTGCTGTGTTTTTGGATTGGAAGACGGTTAGGGGCTTTTATGGATTAGAAATTGTGTGTCTTCCTTTTCGTTCCTTGTTATTAGATAGCAGTTTTATTATG
>JARYZH020001754.1:0-22777 GCA_030021035.2 Notholithocarpus densiflorus | reverse complement strand
AATAATAATAATTCAAGAACTGGATCACAACAATCCTGCTCTAAAGTTTCAACATGTAGTCTAGAGTTTGTGAAACTCCTACCTGGACTTGACAATTTAATTAAATCTAGAAAAAAAAAAAAATCAAGTTGGAAGTGCAATGATAGATGGAGTACCAGGTTAGCTTTGGAGTGCTGCCACTATTAGTACTCCTTTAACAATACTTGTTATCCTAAATTTCCTAACCTCACTTCTGTCACCAAGCAAACAACGAGTCCTACAAAATATAAATGGAAATCAACACCTATGTGCAATAGGAACAACAGTATAATTGCAGGAAAGTCCCTTGATATTTCACATAGAAAATAATTAAGTTGTAGACATTTCAAGATCATGATTCATACTTGACTGGCTTGAATGACATGTTCTTTTAATCAAATTTCAGTGATAAAAATGAGGACCACCTGTGGCCATTCTTGCCATTGCTCTTGGGAGTCTTGTTTGGAAAAAAAGTAAACACAAGCCCTCAGGGCCAACCTGCAGCTTCAGCAAATACAGAAACTTAGGAAATTTCTATGTACAAATATTGAAAGAAGGATAAGGTGGTGTAGCTACTTGCAGAAATATTGATGGGAAGATGAGGTTAATATACATACAGGAAGTATTGGGTGCGGTCCATGTGGAGGGAGGTTGGGTAGGTTGGCTGCAGTCACCCTGGAATTTAAAAGCAAGGTAATATTTTTCAAAATTACAAACTGAAATCTCATACGGCTATTTACAACATATTGTTGTTTGAAAAACATGTAGAATAGTGCAGCACCCCTTGAAAATAAATTTAAAAAAAGAGCAAAGAAAATAATAAAAATTAAAGCGGATTCAGAACTGTCTTTCATTCCAAGGCATAACTTGTATCTATGCACTTGAGGTTTGCCTGGAGTTTGCTCCCAGAAATATAGTCATCCATACCTCCTCATGAACATTTTAAAAGTTGAACAGCAATTTCTAGTAGTGAGCTGATAAATCCATAACATTCACAAAAAAACCAAGGATTATCGATATTCAAGCAAATGCTTAATTCAGTAGTAACCAAAAATAAAAGCCAGAACTTTCTATTAATCATTTGAAATTCCCATGATGCCAAGTTAAAAAGTTCCACCTAAACTATATTTTGTGAAGGCTGTCAACTTGTATGGGTGCCAAGTTAAATAATTGTCTATACTTTGTCTGCCACAATCATTGTTTCATCCCTAAATAACGAACAAGCTTATTCTGCAATGGACCACATTAATGCCTCTTCCTAGGACTGATCAATAAAATGTCATTTCTACAAAAGAAAAGGAGAATAAATAACAATCATGGTTTTATCATTCATAAACAAATTATTTCAAGTAAATAATAAACCAATAAATGCATCAAATCATTTAATCAATATCTAGCTGTCCCACTCCCATTTTACATCATTCCATAGCTTTTCCAATGAATAGGGAAGATGAAAGCTGAACTAAATTTTGATTGGGTTATATTGTGA
Organism: Notholithocarpus densiflorus; assembly: GCA_030021035.2. Taxonomy (NCBI): domain Eukaryota; kingdom Viridiplantae; phylum Streptophyta; class Magnoliopsida; order Fagales; family Fagaceae; genus Notholithocarpus; species Notholithocarpus densiflorus. The sequence goes on along the minus strand of JARYZH020001754.1, from coordinate 21,270 downwards.
TACTTGAATTTTCGTTTGGAATTAAGGTTTAGTTGACTTGAGTACTAATAACAAAAGCAAAAAAAAAAAAAAAAAAGAAAAAGAAAATTCCCTCTAAAAAAAATAACAAGAGCAAAAAATTCAAGGCCAGAGAACATTGCAACGCCACAGCCAATTTGAAAAATAAAAAAAGGGGTCAGATTTTAGAAGCCCACACGTGACCCACCTCCTCTCAAGTCTGAACCACACATCCCTCTATCTCTCTCACTCTCCTACCGGTGCATCACACTACCACTCCCTCCACCATTACTTTCTGGTGGGATTCACCAGAAAACTCCTTAGCAACCTCTAAGTCTCCCCCGTTATCTCAAATTTTAAAGGTAAAACTCTTAACTATTTTGGTAGCTTTTCATGTTGTTGTAAGATTTCTTTCTAATCTAAGCTACTTGAGTGATATACACGTGATTGAGTGTATGGGTTTTGATTTGGTGGACTCATTTGTTAAATGGTTAAGTATTTTTTTTGCAAATGGTGATCATTTGGGGAATTTGGGTTCCTTGAGCAATCATTGGGGTTGATTTTTGGAAGTGTGTTTCTTTGCATTGTGAATGGCTCTAGCATGTGTGGATGTGAATCTAGTATTAACTATGAACTTTGTTTAAGCGATGTAAGCATGTGGTTGTGATAATTGTTTATATGACTATTCTTTTGTACATATTACACTTGCCTAATTTTTATTGTGGCTTGATCTTATTATTTAGTACCCAAAAGAAATTCATGAGACTAGCTACCTCCATTTTTTAAAGTGATGTGTTATTTTATCTAATGAATGCACATTGTTTGCAGTAGGGAAATAAAATGCTTTGGTTGTGTTATAACCCTATAAGTTTCTTGTATTTATGCTTGTGTGGTTCCGGTTTGGGAAAGGGGTACTTCTCTTAGAATGGGCAAGCTAGGCTTTAGGGCTTTGGTTTGATTTTAGGGGGTCATTTTGATTTATGAAACTAAGTGTAATAGTACCTTGTGATAGGGCCAATTCTTAATAGGCTTGATCCTAATGTTTCTAGGTTCCAAGATTCTTGGTGATGGACCTAGTAATTGGATTGGTTGATTATGAGGTGCCTGTTTGAGGTAAAATCAATTGGTCTTCCAAGGTAAGTGGCTTCTAAATGAGATTTTTTAAAAGAATCATTATTGTACTTAAGTATTTTATGGTTAGACCCATTTTAGAGTGTTGTTCATAGTTTTCCTAAAACATACTATTTGAACTGTTCTGATAATAAATTATGGAAAACACTTGAAGTATTGAAAGTACATCATATTTGATATTGTACATGAGGATATGCATGAATTATTGGCATGGGAAGACAAGCATCTTTGATCTCATCATTTGACAATGTATTTCATGTATTTATGGTGTTATTTGGAAATACTAAAAAATGTTTTATCTTAAATTGTATTAATTGGGAAGTTATACAAAATCTTTTTGACGAGGAGTGATTTCGAAGAATCTGAGAATTTTGTAGAAATCTTGGCTATTGAATTATATTATGAAACTACATGGAAGTAAAATATGTATTTTGAATACATATAACTTATGAGCTTTTGATGTGGGTTTGCCAATGTGCTATGTTACTGGTGATTATCTAGTCTTTGTGATGACGTCTGTGTGACGTGTGATTGCCCTATCTTTGTGACGATGTCTTTATGATGTGTGAATACCCTTCTTTGTGATGACAAGCCACGTTAGAGCCTCCCACTTTGCATGACGTAGGTAAATCCTTGAATGTATGGGTAAGGCCACTGCCTATAGGGCCAAAAGACCACATGCAAAAGAGGTATTGTGTGACACGTCATTCCCTGTTGCCCATAGGGAAAGAGGTAAATCTTTGAGTGTGTGGGTGAGGCTAGGCAAGGCTAATAGACCATATGCAAAAGAGGTACTAGATGACGCGTTATCCCCTACTGCCCATGGGGGAGAGAGGTAAATCCTTGAGGGTATGATTGAGGCTGTTGCCCATAGAGCCGATAAACCACATGCCAAAAGAGGTACATATTATGCAATTGTGTTTGGGTTCTAACATGTCTGTGGCTGATGTCTTGGTGACATTTGCATCTTTGTGGCACCTTGTCATGTGGCCTTGTTTCTGGTTTTGAAATAGTATTGGACATTGTTTTTGACTCGTAGTAAACATTATGTAGTTTCATGGTTATTTTGGGAAGCGTGGAACCACATTATTTTAATCATTCTTGTCATGTTTTTATTGAAATTGATTTTGTAGAAAATAAATAGTAATTCCCAAATTATAACATGTTTTGTAATGTGCTCATTGTTGTTAAACTTGCATTTCCCCCACCCCATTAATTATGCTACTTATTGAGCTTTAGCTCATCTCACTCTCTCACAGTTTTATAGACTGGAAAGCATGGACATGTTAGTTGGGCTGCCGTGTTCATGTCTGACACCTTTTGTTGTGGTGGCTTGTGGATATGGTAACCATGCTAGCTGTAGGCGGCATATCTCTATAAATTTACAAGAGAGAGATAGAAACTAATCTGTTTTTTTTTTTGGTCTTGAGATAGAGAGAAACTAATTCGTTCTCTAAAGAAGAAGGAAAGAAGTGTGGCATTGTGGCTATAGATGGGATGTAGGTGGGGAAATTAATTGGGTTTTGCCAAAATAAAAGAAGTGTGGCTATAAATGGGGTAGGTGGGAAAATTAATTAAGTGTTTTTTTTTCCCTTGAAGAATGTATAGATAGATTGCCATGTATCCTTGTCGTACTCGTGTCTTACTTTATCAAAAATTGTTGTGTTGCTGTACCATACCCACACTCGTATCCGTGTAGGTGCTTCCTAGTTTATAGATCAATTAGCTATATCTCGAGTATGAAGCTTATTTTATTGGGGGTGACTGGAGTACTATGAAAAATTGGGAAATTTGTGCTATAAATAGTTGGTAACTCAACTTGTTAAATTTAGAGGCCATAGCTAATCCTATTGGAGGTTAGGCTCGAGGTTTGTTAGCCCTAGGCGTGGTGGGTCTAGATTTTTTGGTTGAGGTTGCGAATTCTAGGAAGGATTGTAACCTTGTGTTAATTCATATGGAGTTTTGAAATAGTTTATGTATAATTGGAGGCACATGATTCACAATTGTAGCATTTGTAATTGTGCTATAGAGCTTTGACTTATATTGTGGAGAGTTTAGAATGTTTACTTATCTTTATCATAAGGAAAGGGGGAAAAAATCCCTTACCATTTTTCTTGATGGTTCTTTTTCTCATGCTTTGGACCTATTTGGGTTTGGGTCGTGACAGACACTTCCACAAAGCTGTGCCTTCAGACAATTAGCTTAAAAAACCAAAAAAAGCACCCATCCTTCTGGAGAGGATTTCATATCTTCACTTCCACCACCAAATCCAAAGTCTCATAGAAAGATATAGTCTTATCAAGCCCAACGCAGTCAGTTTGTTGCATGTGATGATGAAAGTTGGATTATACTGGACATATGAATGTGTTAATATATCCCTAATGTTAAGATAAACAAAATGCCCCTCACAATCGTTTTCAGGCATTTACTTGAACTAAATGAAGAAACTGATAATGGCACTGTTCTTTAGCTAATCCTTTATTAAGTATAATTTTTTTTCAGAACATGCATCTTTATCCAAAAATAAACTTGAAAATAAATATAAATAAAAGCAAACAAAAGCAGTTGAATTCAACAAAGTACTTGACCGTAAAACAAGGGCTTGTTCCACATTGGAATTTTAGCTCATACAATGACTTCGTTGCTCATATGTAGGCAAAGGATGTGAGCGATCTTGTACCACTATTTCCCTTCTTTCTTTGGTATTGTTTCAAAGAAGGACATACAAGTAAAAAGACAACAAATTAATAAAAAATAATAAATGGCCTTGAAACACATCTGGATCAAATTACTGAAATTAAAATCAAATAAGAAGAATACTCAAGCAGACATTTGAGCAAACTCACATAAAAAATGATTAAGTTCTAGAGATCACAATCATAATTGATGTCCCATAAATTGCCTTAATGATATGCTTCCAATCAAATCTAGGAGCTAAAATTCCTTTGGATTACTTGATACACAATTATGGTGGATAGGGTTGTGTATCCATGGTTTACTCTTCAAAGGTGAGTTCCAAGGGCCTACCTTTTTGAGGTCTCACATCATCACAAAAAAAGAAAAAAGAAAGAGGTAAGAGCAGATCCATTAAGACTGAGAGTAAAGAATGAGCTTTTATAGTGACTTGAAAACACATCAGACAGGAGGTCATACATGATCCAAAAGGACCAGCAGCTAGCAGTGGCATGAAATTGATAGTAGTTGTGTGGCCAGTTGTTATTGACAACTAAAAGTGACACTACAAAAGAAAAGGCAATGAAATTAACATATATGATATATCCCCATATAAAAAAAAATTCTGGAGTTTTTTTTTTTTCCTCCTTTATTCAGTAAACATATTGATGAGTAGTTTGAGTTAGTTGCTTTTTAGTATGCCCGCCTTTTTTCTTTTTTAATCAAGAACATTTTCTTTATGGGAAAATGTATTTTCTCCAGATGCAGCACATACATTTTTATTTCTCTCTTTTTATTGGTAGTATTATCATAAAAAAAAAAGATGATATATACTGGATATGGGTTAAATATTGTAATATATTGATGAAGCTATTTTTAGAAGAGTTAAAAAAAAAAAAAAAATCTTTGAAAAGAAATACATACAAAACTCTGACCTAGCTTGATGGGTATTGATGAAATTGAGCAAATATGCAGAAGAAAAGTTAAACATTAGTGTAGAATAATACCTGTTGTCTAATCATGTCAATCAATCTCTATGTAGGGGATGTGAGCAATCTTGAGCCAGTCTTTCCCTTTTTTGTTTTTCACACTGTTGATTCAACAAAGGGCAACCAAAGATTTGTAGCAGACAAAGAGAGGTGGGCAGGCCTTGTTTTGGTAAGCACTGGAGTTTATCGCAGGAACAAATTGTCAAGCTTTGAAGAAAGGTGAGGTGTTGAAACCCCTTACCATTTAGTGATTTTCAGATTTGGAAAATATGAGATGCTGAAATTGGTAAGAGTAGGAGGGAGTAACGCCTCCTCAGGAAAGGACTCCAATTCTTCACATTTACTCCAAATTATGAAATCTCTGAGAAAGTGAAGAGCTTGCAATCCCCACTCCTTGCGACAAGAAATGAGTTTGTCACAATACTGGATCATAAGTGTTTTTAAATTGGAGGCCAAACCATCCTTAGGAAATGAATCTAATTCTAGACACTTGTACAATTGCAAAGACAAAAGAGATGGGAGAAGGGTGTGTTGGGCTTTGTGGAGCCTAGTTGTGTTTGATCTAGTTGATGACCCGAATAATGTTGCGTGGTTTTTAATGAGAGATTTATTGAGGCTTAGTCCATAGAGCGGAGGCTTGGGCCGACAGGCCCAAGTTGGAGCGCTTATGGACAAGCCTTTTGGGGGTCCGAGGGCAACGCCCTTGGGAAAAAAATTTTGGCCTATTGTGAATCCTGTGCGTAGGATATAGAAACCGACTTTGGTGATTAGGGTTTGTTGATTGTATTGTTGTCATCTTTAGAGAGTGTGAAACACTGTAACCGCACTTTGTATTTTTTCCGGATAATAGTGAAATCTCTGCAACTCCGTGGACGTAGGCAAATTGCCAAACCACGTAAATATTGTCTTGTGCGTGTGATTGTTTTCTTTGGTGTGTGTTTTCTCTATTTTTTTTTGTTTCTCACAGGTTGGGAATTTCGGTTATATTCCCTACAGGGTGGCCGTTCCTTCGGATAGTGACTTTAACTTTTTGCAACTAAAGACCTCAATCTTTGTCAATTTTCGAGCACAGATTCCTCCACTAAGAAAAGATACAAAAGTTGGGCATCTCGAGATTTTCAAATAAGTGAGAGAAGTAAGATCCAGATGAGATCGTGTTGATGCCGAAAGAGATTCAAGGTTCTTACAATTAAAAATTTCGATAAATTTGAGTTTAGGGAAAAATTGTAGTGGAAATGACCAAAGTGAATCATAGCCTTCAATTATGATCATACTTTCAAGCGATGGATAGTAAAGATCACTTGGCAACTGTATTTTCCCATCAAAGTACAATTCATGGAGGGTAGGAGCCCGAGGGAATGAAGCAACAAGTTGCTTACATTCTCTAATTTCAAGTTTGGTCAAAGAGGGAAGTTTATTTGGAAAATTCTTGCTTAGCTTGGGGCAATAACTTATGTGAAGCCATTGAAGACAAGAGAAAACTTCATCTTCAAATATAATCCATTCTTGCCACTCTCGCATATTCTTAAAGCTTAAATACTTAAGGGATCTGAACGATGTAATGGTAGAAGAATCATTCCCATAAAACTCATGACCCACACCTAATAATCTATCAAAACCTTCAATTTTAAGCTCCTTGAGGGCATGTAGTTGTCCAAATGGAGGCAAGGAGAAGCAATACTTGCAATTCCTCAGCACTATGGAAACCATATTAGAGAGTGAACAATCTCCTAACCAATTTGGAAAGCTTGTGCCCTCATAATGTTCAATGGTGAGAGAATTCAATTTTGTATGTGGACACAGCTACTCAAGCACATTTCTTTCCTTTTCTAAATCTTCAGTGCCATGACCATGTTCCCATTTCAACTCTAACTTAGATAGATCCTGCTTATCCTTTAATATAATAGTATCTTTATTAATGCAATGAACATTTTCTAAGTTCAATAATAGACAATTTTCCCGAAAGGTGCTGAAGCTCTCCCAACTCGCCAATGCTAGACCCATTATGTTTTCCCACAACAAAAACAGATAATTTTATGAGATTCTTCATTTTACCCATTTGTGGTGGCATCTTTTTTATTTTGCTTTCACTATTATTCAAATGGCGCAAGTTGATTAGTTTACCCATATTGGTTGGAAACTCAAGAATGTATGGCGACAATATCAAGGTTTGCAAATTATACAAGTTACATAAAGAATTAGATAAGTGTTTGATTCTAGTGTTATGAATGTTTAAATAACATAGATGTTTCAAGTTACCAGTAGAAATTGGCAACTCTCTTATGTTTTCACTAGAAAATTTTAACACCCGTAAGCACTTAAATTTCTAAAACAAATCAAGATTTATCATCTTCACTATGTCGTTATATTCACACCACAGAAATGATAACCATCTTTCTCCTAAGAATGTTCTCAAGCCTTTAGCCTCAGAAGGGATCTCAAATTTCTTAAAGGCATCTATGTTAGCTCTATAATATGACAAATGGCGTGTCTTTTTTGTTACTCGATTGGGCTCATCATTCTCCAACCTAAAACAAAATTCCCCAGATATAGATTTTGCCAAGTCATTAATAAGATCATGCATCAAGAAATGTGATTTAGACTTATTTGATTGTTGGAAAAATGACCTTGATACTAGATCATTAAAGTATTCATCGCCTATTTCTTCAGGTTCCATACTCCTATCTTCTTTGGGTTGTTGCAATAAACCTTCTGCCATCCATAACAAGATCAACTCTTCCTTTTTAAATTCATGATTTTTTGGGAAAATTGAGTAGTAAGCAAAGCATCGCTTCAAATGTGATGAAAGGTAATGATAGCTCAATCTTAAAGCTAGGAGGATATTAGTTTTAGCTTTTGGTAAATCCCATATATGACTCTTCAAAATCTTTTTCCAATATTTTGGGTTTTGATTCGAACGCAATGAACCCCCAACTGTTTTTATAGCTAAAGGTAGGCCTCTACACTTTTTGACAATTTGTTTGCCAATTACCTCTATGTCTACACAAAACTTTCCATTTCCAATTACATGTTGTACAAATAAATCCCAACTCTTGTCATTTGACAATTCCTTTAGACAATGATGAGTTGGTACCGTGCATAATTTTGATGCAACTCTTTCACTCTGTGTGGTAACAATGATCTTTACTTCTTGTGCCCCACATTTAAAGACTTTAAGAAACTCATCCCACTCATTATAATTCTCATTCCACACATCATCTAAAACAAGAAAAAATTTCTTCCCTGCCAAAGTCTTTCTAATTTCAATTTGCAATGAATTCAAGTTTTGAAAGTCATTAGTGGACCTGACCTCCTCAAGAATAGTTTTAAATATTTTAAAACTATCAAAATTCATTGAAATGCAAACCCATGCTTTGAGGTCAAATCTCTCATTTACTCTACTGTCATTATATATAAACCGAGCAAGAGTTGTTTTACCAATACCACCCATACCCTTTATAGGCACAACACATATCTCATCACTACTTGCATAATCTGATTGCCACAACTCAAATGTCGCTTCTTTATCCATATCTCTACCCAACACATCACATTTTTCTTGGCAAGAAGTTGTTCGTGATGATGATAATGGTACCCCATTAGCAACCTCTTTCAGACGGAGGACATCTATTTGTTCTATTATAATTTTTAATTTTTCCAGAACCTTTTCTAGCTTAGATGGTATCCCTTCGTCAAATGAAATAAAAGCAGTGATGGAATTCCATACCTTACTACTATCGGTTTGAGGTTTTGCTCGTAAATTATGTTGCAAGTCTTCATAGGCAATCTCATCGAGAAGGTCCTCTGCATCATGAACAGCATCATTAAGCTCGTCCAGCCACTCTTTCACTGCTGGGTTTGTAATTTGCTTCTCCTCCGCATCAACGAGCACCACATTAGCAGACAGCAGGAACATCTTCAACCTTTGTAGTGATTCATCATTGAGTTTCCTTTCCATGAAATAGTTGACCACGCCAGAAGAAGCTATTCTTTCAAATACCGCGTGAAAGATTGCAGAGAGAGCTGCTTCTAACACCATGGTCTCAGCCATGCTTTATTCCTAGCGAAAGGCGTGAGTGGTGAAAAACCAAGGCAAGAGAATGCAAACAAGAGAACCACAAGAGAGAGAGAATGTTTTCTGTGAAAGTGTTTTGCAACTCTCAAAATACTTGCTTCCTTTCAAAATACTTATTCACGTTTAAGGAATTTCCCCTTTTGAGTGTTTAAAACGTTTAGAAAAAATCATAGTTTATCTATTTTAACATAAAAATATACTTATTTTTATTTTTATTTTACCTACTCATTTTTCAAAACACCCCATATCAAATTATTTATTTTACATTACATTTTATTAAATTTTCTTGATTTTAAAAATTGTTTTTTTTTTCTTCACACACAATAATCATCATCAACTTTCTTCCTTCATCCTTGAGATATGTAAAGAAAGAATAAAGAACTAAATTCAAAATAAATAAATATACATAGTATAACAACCATGTATTTTTATACAATTTTGCATGATTTGATGTGGGTGAATTTTGAGTTTAGTTGGTTAAAATGTGGTACATTTTCTATCATATAAGCATTAATATGAGTGCAATATAAACTTACATCGTAGACGCACAAAATGTTTATAACATTGTATACATTTTGTGTATATACAATATAAATTTACATTGTTAGTACAATGTAAACATAAAAAAGTTTTTTGATTTATCATTTAAATTGCGTATTAGATGCATGTGTCATCTCTATGTGGACTATTAAAAAAGTCCTTTGCATCTTTCTCGCGTCTCTCTCCCAGTGTGTTGTGACTTGTGATAGAGATGATACTGTTAAAAGTCAATCTCTGTCTCTGGAAATTTTCCAAGATATTTCTTATCTTTGACAAGTTTCTTTTATCTCTAGAAGCTTGGTGACGGACTGTTGTTACTGTCGGTAAGAGAATGGTTTAAGGTCGGCGCTGTGCTCATTTGGTGCGTGAAACAAAGAAAGTCTTCCGACTATCACTGCCTAGATGACTAAATCCAGTAAAGTCTACTGAATATTCTATAGAATCGCAACAATTTCTCACCTACTATCGAATGGAAATGGTAGGTGCATGTAAAAGTGATAATCAGTTAGTCATAATATGTCATATGAGATAATTGTGAAAAATAATGTGATAAATGTTGTGACATTTGAATAGAGAAATGCTATAGTCACAGAAAGTGTGGACAACTCCTAAATAACAAGTTAATACTTGTAGAAAAAAAAGTAATTGCGTTGAATTCAAACCAATACCAACTTAATTACCAACTATGATATTTGTAAAAATATTATGAATATAGTATGGTAGCACTTCTTATTACAATAACACGTAAGTCTACGAACCTAGAAATGAGAAATGTCATGTTCATAATATTTTCATGATAATTTCACTGCAAATTTTATGTAGCAAACTATTACTAGTTGATAACAAAACCTACCAGATAAGAATTGTAAAAATATTATGGATATAACATGCGTGCACAGAAATTGACAACAAATTTGACACTCTGCATATGTGCCCTGCCACCTCACTGTATGGCCCACCAAAATTTCGCATCTCTCAGTATTGTTTCTTGCTTTGCTGGGTAGCTCACCATTTACTTTATCAGTGATTTTTTTTTTTTTTCCTTTTCTTAAAGAATGATGGTGTTTTTTTTTTCTCAGTCAACTATCACCCTTTTCATTCCGATGTCCCATGCCAGTCTCAAGCCATGTAGCTCAGTAGCGAAAGGGTCCTCAATGTGTTCACCTCGGGCCTTCAAAAGAAGGGTGGTTGTATTTTTTTTTTTTTTTTCTTTAGTTCAATTTATTTACTGCCTTTGGCCTTGTGAATCAAAAATTAGTTTGCACTGAAGTATTTTAGCCTTTGAATTGGTTTAGAAAAAAAAAAGGATTTTTTTTTTCAATTCAAACCAAGATCTTTCTGCTCTCGCTGTATCTCTGTTTTTATGTGTGTGCGACAAACATAGCAATAGTAGATGAATTGTTCAAACCCTTCCATTAATTTTGGTCTAATAAAAAGCACTATCCCATCCATATTCACATGAATTAATATTTAAAATATTGATTAATTTGTGCAATTGATAATTACGTTCTTGTTGGGGAGATTAACACCTTGAGAGCCTCTAGATGAATAATTAATATAACATATAGGGATACCACTTGACCCAATGGTTTGGAACTAACTATGTTATATTAACCACTTACCTATTTTATTCTTATTCAATGTAGGACGTTACTCACATGTGCGTAAACAATAGTTCTGAACTCAATAAAACATGACATTGGAGGGAAAAATAAGTTGTCTCAATATATTATTTATCTTGAGCTCAAATTTATTTCGATCAAATGGTCAGATTTTTGGTCAAAACAAGGTCAAGTTCGAGTTGACCGCACTCAAACTTGTGGGAAGTGTTTGAAAATGTATATTTTGATATAAAATGATGAAATTTAGTGGTTTAATTAAATTTTGACTTTGTTAGATTATTGGTTAATTAAGACAAAGTTTAGTCAACAAAGGGCATTAGGTAATTTTGATTGCCGAACCATAAAATTGGTTAATCCAATATTTTATAGGGACAAATTAAACTATTTTCAACATCCTTGTGATCCAAATGTGGAAAATAGAATTTTTGTCATTTTTAAATAAAATTGTGGTTTTTGTATATAAAACAAGGGCAGACAAAATATGGTATCGACAACTAGGTAGTAAGTAGTAATAGATGGATAATAGCAAGAGATAGAGAAGAAACAAACCGAATATAAGTGAAAAGTTTAAAACACAACGTAACTGACCCACTAAAACTGAAAGCTTCGCTCCAAAACCAACCTACTGAAAAACCTCTGAAACTTAAAATCCCACTGAAATTTAACCAAAAACCCAAACAAAACAACATCAAGAACAGAGAAAAGAGTTCTAAAATAGAGTGAACAAACTAAGAGTGAGGCAAAGAGACTCACCTGAGCTAAGATGATCTAGGCAAAACCGTTGGATTAAGAGAGATGAGCAACAAAGATGAGGAAATGAGAGGAAAATAAGAGGAAATTCTCTATTATTCTTTTATAGTATGTTTGGTTGAGATGATTTTGGGGAGGAGAGAGAGAGAGAGAGAGAAATATGAGAGAAAATGATTGGAAGGGGTATTTAGTTGGGAGGGGAGGGAGGAGAGAAAACTAGTGGGAGCCAAGTGTTTTCTCCTTAGGTCCACCAAAACCCATTCTCCCCAAATTAGAGAAATTGTAGGAGAGAAAACAAGGTGGCTTTGCTCCTTGTTGCTTTTGGACAAATATACCCAACATAAACGTTCAGGATGTTTTGGACCTTTTGGATTCTTTTTTTATGGGTCTTTTTTTGGATGTTTCCTTCTTCATCTTCTTTTCCCTTTTGTTGGTTTTTTTTTTGAAAAAAATTTTGGGTTATTTTCTTATACTTTTTTTTTTTTTTTTTCATTTTATTGAAGTGCCCATCTATACACAATTTTTTTTTTTAAGTATAAAATGTGTTACTTTTTGTTTTATTTAATACAGACATGATTGTAAAATTATACAAACTCTATTTCAATCCTTTAATTTTTAATCTCAACCAAAAAAAAAAAAGTCTTCCATCCCTCCACTTTTTCACTCTCCTAACCAAACACAAATGAGAGAAACCAAAATCTTTTCTATCTTCTCACTTTTCCATCCTCCCAATCAAACGGACTTATAGTGAAAAATATGATATGAAAGAAATTATTAGGTCCATTGGAGGACTATTGACGTGGTCCTCCTTAGTCCTCCCAACCAAAAAAACACTGCCACTTATGCAAATGTGACATCACCTAGTGATTTTTTATATTTTTTATTTCTTGTGCTGATTAGAAAGTTGATTTACATATTTGCATAGATGACATTGTTTTATTAGTTAGGAGGATCAATTCAGTAGTCCTCCAAGTAGACTTAATAATTTCTCTATATATGGAGTAGGGCTGTCCACAGGTCAGGTTTGTGCCCAACCCACAACCGACCCGCTGGAGATTGGGTAGGCAGGTGCCCAACCCACAACCGACTTGTATTAGGGTCGAGTTTTATGGGTCGGTTTCCCGTCGGGTGAGCATCAGTTTCGAGTGAAGCCGAAACCCACCGGAAACCACCGAAAAAAGGAAAAAATTGACGAGATCTCTCCCGATCCATCCAAGATCCGGTGAGATCTAGCCAGATCTGGCAAAGATTTCACCAAATCTGATGCTTTTTCCTCCAAATCTTGCCAAGAATCGCGGGATCTGGTGTTTTGGTTGCCAAAATCTGCCAAATCATGCTGGAAAACTCGTTGGAAAGCTTGAAATTCGCAACGAGTCGTTCTCTCTTCGGGCAGGTCAGGTTGAATGGGTTTTGAAGGAGGGGACCTGAAACTGACCCGCCAGCGTCGGGTTTTGGAGCTCGGGACTCGCGTCCGACCGCCGAGTTAGTCAGATTGGGTTGTAGCGGGTCGGGTACGGGCGGGTTGGGCGGGTGAGATGGACAGCCCTAATATGGAGTGAAAGAACCTTTGGTCTTTAAGTGTGAAATCTGACTTGATGACAAAAAGTCTTGCATGTGGGTCCCACCAATTTCATTTTTATTACTCATTTCCCATTTAACTTAGTTCTCTAAGAAATGAAAACTCAAAAATGTTGTTCTCTTTTTCTTAACTCATTCTCACTTTTTGGACGATGAATTATGAAAACTGCGTTAAAAAACCTAAACCAATGTTGACACCCCATTTTGCAACCCGTATTTAACCTCACATGGAGGGTAAAAGGGTAATTTCACATTGAAAATATGCATCTTGATTCTGGTCACTAGATCCTTAATCTCATTTCACTAAAATGATTTTGATGTTGTAAGGATCAAATCGACTGGTCATAAGCCTTAATCGGACCATCAGATTGAAAGTTATCATCAAATCAAGTTCTAATGGCCGAGATGCACTATCACAAATTGAGTCCGACTATATGTGATTATGAACAATTGATTTCAATTGGTTATAAGTATAATCAATTTGAGAATGATGATATGTCATAATTTGATTGGTTAGGACTACATTTTATGGTAGGGTTGCATACACCTAATTAACTAGATAGTTAAACATTAATTATTCAATGAGTAATTTGTGCAATTATCTTTTAATTAGGGTAAATTTGGAACCTATTAAGTCTGAAATGGGAGTGATTGGAGCCATTTAATGTTAATTGGGAGCTAATTTGGAACCTATTAATGTTAATTGTGCTGAAATCATTTTCTAACAAATGACCTCTGCTCACCATTTCATCGATATCTCTCAGAATATTTTGAATCTGTGAATAAGATTAATTTTCCCAGAAACTAGACATCCGAGACTTCAATTTGAGCACAAGAACAAGACAATTCCGATCAGAATTGAGTCAGATATGATTATTAGAAGTTGGCTCTACAGGCTGTTACAGTAGTTACGAGAAAACCGAATTTTGGCTTACTCCTCACTCCCACCAATCTTTCCATTTAATGCACCAAATTTCCCCCAAGGCTAAAATGAGGTCTAGGTTCATGATTCTTTGTCAACCTTCATTAAATGGCCTTCCATTCATATTTCCTCCACCATTACTATATAAACCCCCCCTCTCCTTCATTCCAGGACACAAAAAACCCCATTTCTTTCCCTCTCTTGAGTTCTAGTGAAGTTGAGTAGTCTTGTCATATCTTGGTCTTCCTGAGACTCAAGGTATTGAGTGAGACTCATTCTTCCTCTCTTAACTCTTCTTTTCCTCCACCCTTAAGACCTCTACCAAGAGTCTCCTCCTCCACCATATGGATCTTGCATGAAGGTATAATCCATTGCCCTAACTTGTTTTTTTGTCTTGCCAAGATGAGAATTTAGGATTAAAGCATGATAGTAACTATTTAAATTCTCTTGAATATGTTTGAATGTTCTTAAATGTTCTTATGTGTTCTTTATGTGTTCCTGGTTGTTCATCACATGTTCATGCATAACACTAGTTTCGATCTTAAATCCACATCAAAAAACATGAAAAAGATGTTTGTTTAATAATTCTTTTAAATTCTTGAATTTAGGATATCACCATCCACACACATTCACTAGAATTTATTTTTCAATCCAAATGCAATGCTTAATAAATTGAATTAGGATTTATCACATGCACACACATTAAATTCAACATGTAAATTGATTGACATATTGGATGATATGATATGAATCTTGGCCACTATAGTCTAGAAGACCGGTTTCACCGGGTAAGGTGGGTGCCTAACACCTTCCCACCTTGTAACAGAGCCTTTGAACTTAGATCAAGGGTTAGTAGATCAAATGCTTATCCATGTAATTTTCGATTTTTAGATTGTAACTAAGAAACAAAACCATGTACTTTATCTTAGATTGTATCTAGGACCAAAGCCATGTAATTTCCTATGATCAATGTAAATTCAATTTCAAATAAATAAAATGAGGAATTTTTCAATTTTATTTTTCTTATTTATTCCAATAATTAAATAAGTGGCGACTCTATTGTAAAACCCTTAATCTAAAGGGGAAAATATAATTAATCGAACCTCCATTTTGAGAGGCAATAACACGACTCCACCCATTCATGTGGGTTTGGCCCAACATCTTAATAAAAGGGGGCCAGGGGCGCGGTCTCTCACAACCAAACAATATTTGAGATGGTGGGGCCTACATAAAACAAGAAATGGATTATGAAAACTGAATGAAATGGAGTGAACCAAACAGGCTCTTAGACACTACACATAAGCTTTTTGAATTTTATCCAAAAATAATAGATCAGGTTGAAGTTCACGATTGTGAAGAAAGTTGTACCTAGAAAAGAAGAAAAAATCTGGGATAAGAAAAACAAGAGAAAAACTTTTCCCCCTATTTTGAGTAAAAATGATAGTTTTTATTAGGACAAAGTTTGACTCCAACACCCACTAAAAAAATTTACATGATTACATATTTTGAAATCTAACTGTTGGATTGCATATTATTTATGTTCTTAACACGTATGTCAAATTTCATGCCAATTGGATGTTTTCGATCTATAAACTTATTTTTTATGCATAATCTTAAATTACAATATAACTTGAAATTTGAACTTTTTTTTGATAATATAGCTATTGATTATTTTTTTTCTTAAAATTTTGCAAGAATGAATTATATGAGAAGAGAATGTAATCTAATGGTGAATTTGTCAAAATTCACATCTAATAAAAAATTATTGAGTGGAGTTGGAGCCAAACTTTGTCCATTTTATTATTTTAGGAACTTATAAAATGGTGTAGAATAGACAGCAATGGCCTTTTTAGAATAGCAAGGGCACCTGAAATCATAGCCTCAAGGCAAATGTCACTAGTACAAATCATTGGGCCTAGAACCGGAATTGCATGAAATTTAGAGCCCCTCAATTTTGGTGAATTCCTTTGTTAACACCTCGAAAAGTCAAAATAAGGTCCTGTTTTGTTTTGGTTTATGGTTTTGCTTTTAACTCAATTTTGTCATTTTTGGTAAAACTCAATATTTTGCCATCTAATTTCGTGATTAGCACAAATTAGGGTTTTGGATAGTTTCCTAATTGTCCTAAGGTTTTGTCTTTTCAATATTTATTTCTTTTGTAACCTCCAAAGATAAATTCATATTATTATTAATAAGAATTCAGACTTTGTCTATTGTTTTCTTTAGTGGATTCCAGATCTATCATCTTGTGGACTCAAGAGATCCCTCATGAATTTGAGGTTTGCTACCAAAAATGTGTGTGTTTTTTTCAAGCTTCCATGACATCATAAATCTTGTACTTTAGTTTCAACTTTCAAGTAAAGACTTCCACCACCCCCCCCCCCCCCCCCCCCTCTTTTTTTGAGAAAGAAGACCTTCCCCCTTTGATTGTTTACTTTTGACAAAAGTGAATTTGATTTATCATTCAACTTTGTCGGCTTGTGTTTTGCTAAACTAGCAACAGTAATGCTAAGCTAAGTACAACAATCATTCATACAATTTTCTTATAACTTATGACATGCTAAATTATTATTAGATTTACGTTATTTTTTACATGGATTGTGTATTGATAGTATTATTAGTATTACTAGTCTACTGGATGAGTTTCAGGGGGAAAAAAAAAGAAGCAATGTTGTATTATATATTAATTTTTTGTGGGAAGGAATAAGAGACATAATGTTGCATCTCTTGTTTAGTTTGTGTTGTATAATATATATATATATATATATATTTATATATATATACACGATAGGTTGCAATATATATACCAAAGGGTGCCTATTTGTAGGGTTAAAATAGATTGACCCTTCCCCTCAAAAAAGAAAAAAAAAAGAAAAAAAAAAAGATTGACCCTAGTTAATTAATTCAATTACCCAAGTTGATTAATTAGGTCAAATTACATGCAAATCGTGGAGGCACCAATAAGTCATCAAATAAACTAAATGCAGCGAAAATTAAATTTACATGGTGATTTGTTGACCAATGGGGAAAACCTCTCGCAAGGAAAAAACCCTATCAGGTAAATTTAAAGTCACTACTCCCAAGAATCCACTAATCAATAATCAAGCAGTTACAAGTATAATGAATCTTACCACTACCCTGGCCTATCCCAAAATACCAACCTACAGTTGAACCTTTACTCCAATACCCAATTGGACTTGATCTTATAGTAGCCTTCTTTCCTTTGTTGCACAAATCTCCAATCTGCGACTAACTCCTTTGCACGGATCCTAGTATGTGACTAACTCCACAGCAACCCTTTAATTGTCGTAGTTGATTTGCAACAACTTCACAGAAACACCAATAAGATCTTCAATGTTGGTGCTGGAGAATTTGCTTGGTTATAGAACCTAAAAGCGTACAAGAAACGTAGCAAGAACTCTTTATTTTGTAGGAGGAGGCTAGGGTTTCAAAAAGAAAACCTTATGAACCTTTCTAGGGTTAGGGTTTTCTTTCTCCACCTCCTTATTTAAATAGGAGCTTAATGGGCCTTTTAAATGTGTATTATGCAAACCCATAAACAAATAGCCTTTAGGAATCAAACTGTTGTAGGCTATATCAGAAATCTCATAAGCTCGATAGATCGACAAGTATCGAGCTTTAATAAATCTCGATACATTGACAGGTATCGAGGAGGTATCGGGACTTGCTAATTTAGTTTTTCTTGAGCAGTTCTTGAGTAATCTTCATGTCTTCAATGTAACCACTTGCAATGATCATCTTGAACCTACTTATATTTATCCAAATATAAGTAAAGTGCATTTTATCGTAAGATATGTCAATTACATAAAAATATGAACTTAACACTATTGAAAGGTCATAACCATTTAAATTGGATATACCAAAAGTTGCCTATTGAAAGGTCATAACCCTTTATATTTGATATATATTAAAGGTGCTTATTGAACGAAAATATGCCTATTGACCGAAAAGGTGCCTATTAAATGCAAAGGTGCCTATTGACCAAAAATGTGCATATTGAATTAAAAGGAGTCTATTGAAGAGTCATGATCATCTTGAACCTACTTATATTTACCCAAATACAAGTAAAGTGCGTTTTGTCGTAGGATATGTCAATTACATAAAAATATGAACCTAGCGCTATTGAAAGGTCATAACCCTTTATATTTGATATATATTAAAGGTGCTTATTGAACGAAAATATGCCCATTGACCGAAAAGGTGCGTATTGACCAAAAATGTGCATATTGAATTAAAAGGAGTCTGTTGAAGGGTCATGAATAATTCTTTAGGTATAAATAGTGGTTCATATTCATTTAGTAACTTCTTCTTAACTTATTCTCTTTCATCTATCTTAGAAGCACAAGAAATCTGTGGGTTTTCTCCAAAATTGCTATTTGTAATAAGTTGGTTTTTTTTTTTTTTTTAATAGTGAAAAGGCCCAGGAATCAAGCCACACCAACGGTAACAACAATAATACTAAATGATTTCTTCATTTGGTAACTTCTTCTCAACTTCTTCTTTTTCATCTTTCTTAGAAATACAAGAAACCTATGAATCTTCTCCAAAATTGCTCTTTGTAAGTCAGTTTTTTGTTGTTGTTAAATAGTGAAAAGGTCTAGAAATCAAGCCACACCAATGGTTGCAACAATAATATTGAACGATTTCTTCACATGCCTTACGAATGCTATTCTACTCAAATTTCTCATTCTCTTCCCTACGCATTACCGATGCTTCTCCTCTCAATAACATTTTTTTTAATATATACATCATATGTGAAATGGTGAGTTGACACGGTCATGAGCACTATAATGTATGGCTCTTGTGCAGCTGTGCTATCAGTCTGTGGTTGTTCCTACCAACTAGTAAAAAGTGAGCGAGTGAAGGACTTTATCTAGTTAATTGAGTTTATTTTCGTGTGTTTATTATACAAAATTACAGTTATTCATTTAAAAAAATTGTACTTAACAAATAAACTAAAGAAGCAATGGAAATAAACTCATCCATCTTTGGTGTTAGAATGGTTTGTGAGTTAAACCATTACAAATAAATCATCTTTTTTGACTAATTAGTTATAATGAAATTATTAGTAGTATATAAATATATAAAGATGCTAAACCAAATCCAAAAAAAAAATTGAATATAATTTTAATAGCTACTTTATTATTAATAACTTTAATATGATTTCATGGATTCCAGTTGGTTACGTGTCCCAGTAATTTGACACACTTCAAATTTTAAAATTGTGACTATCAACTTTTATTTATAAGATCAAAAAATCTTTTTTTATAAAAAATTTTAGAATCAAAAGAACAATAAACTTACTGACGAAACAAAAATTCACAATATTTCTTCACTTTCCCCCAACGAGAGTTCCCATTAGACAATGCAACTGTAGCAAAAAAAAAAAAAAAAAAAAAAAAAAAAAAAAAAAAAAACTTAGAAGTTAAAACACCTTTGCAATGGTTTGTGCGAGAAAGTATACCATGTTTTGGTAATACCAACTCAGCATCTGTTTTGGTATTTTCTACCCAATAAATAAGTGACACCTGTTTCAAAAAACCATATCAGACTACTCCAATAAATTAATCACAATCTTCTATACTATCGGGAAGATAAATTAATCATTTATTGGAGTAGTCTGATGTGATTTTTTGAAACAAGTGTCACTCATTTATTAGGTAGGAAATAGCAAAACAGATACTGAGTTGGTATTACCGAAACATAGTATACTTTTCTCGGTTTGTGCATCACTATAGCTAATAAAAAAGATGCTAGAATAACATCTATCTAGCAATAAATGTTATGATAGCATCATGCAAATATTAAAATCTCTCTCTCTCTCTCTCTTTCTCTCTCTCTCCTTAGTGGCTGGTATTATTTTAATGTGTTGGAAATATATTATTTTAATATCTTAGGAATGCAAAATAAAGAATGAGATGTATGATGTGTTGTAAAAGTGGTTATGTAAAATAAATAAATGCATTTTTTTTTTTTTTTTTTTTTTTGTTCTGAAGAAGTTGATGAGAATGCTTTAACAAAATCCAATTAGCCCATTTTAAAATAAATAAATGTTACGATTTTAAGATATGCTTTCACGTATTTTTAGAAAATAAGTAAAGGAAAAAAAAAAATGAAAAATCGGTAAGGAGTGAGCTAACATGTCCCACCCACCCACCAAATTATTCTTAGTCTAACCCATAATTATGCTAAGTCTTACTTTCTCCCACTGTCATAGGTTGAAATTCTCTAAAAAAAATAAAAAAATAAAAAAATCTTCATAGGTTTATCATACAAAATTTCAGTTATACATTTTAAAAAATTCTACTTAACAAATTAACTTACCAGCTTAGATGTTTGTATGTTAGAATGGTTGGTCTTACTCAAACCATTCTATTCCTGTAATGTTTGTAACTTTATGTGAAGTAAATTCAAATGGGGTTAAGTTTTTCAGTGAAGGAAGTTTACTACAAAAATTAAAAATAAAAATAAAATTGGGCACAGCTAGCAGAAGCGAATTACTCGCAAAAGAAGAAAAAAAAAGAGGGATAAGAAAAAACGGACACTAGTGTTTACATTTGAGAAAGTGAATTTGATTTATGATTCAACTTTGTCGGCTAATGACTTATTTTGGTGACTAGCAACAACAATAAAAGAGGAGAGATAAAGAAAAGACAAAGACTTTAGCAACTCTAATGCTAAGCCACAATAATTTTTACAATTTTTACATTACTCATGGCATGCTAAATTATGATTGGGGTAAATATTTTTACATGAATTGATTATTGATATAACATCACAACACCATACATCAACGATTGTGAACAAAATTAAGAAAATTATATTGTCTTAGACTAGCAAAAGCAAAATAATTTTGAAAAGCTATGTGTCAAGAGCTGCACTATACTTCTAACACTAACATGAATTAATACTTTCAGAACTCAACAGTGCAAATTTTGAACTCTAGTTTAATCTAACCATTTGATTGAGGAT
>JARYZH020001753.1:0-22782 GCA_030021035.2 Notholithocarpus densiflorus | reverse complement strand
AACACAATATTAAGTCATACATAATGTCATACTTAATATTATACATAGCATCATACAATAGGATTTAAAGGCACTAATCCTAACAATCTCCGACTTACCTTAAAGACTATTGTGCACTAATCTAACTCCCATTCTCTCTAAATGTGACTCGAAAGTCCTTTGAGTCAAAGCTTTAGTAAATGGATTTGCTAGATTATTTGCACTTTCAATCTTTGCTACCACCACATCTCCACGAGCAACGATATCTCGAATGATATGGTACTTCCTCTCAATGTGCTTTCCTTTCTTATGATTCCTTGGATCTTTAGATTGTGCAACTGCTCCACTGTTGTCACAAAATAATGTGATTGGAACTTGCTCCATTCTTATTACACCAAGGTCAGAAAGGAATTTCTTGAGCCATACAGCTTCCTTTACTGCCTCACAAGCAGCAACGTACTCAACTTCCATGGTGGAGTCCATAATACAAGATTGCTTAATACTCCGCCAACTTATGGCTCCACCTCCCAAGGTGAAAACACATCCTGAAGTGGATTTTCTAAAATCTAGATCCAATTGAAAGTTTGAATCTGTATAGCCAATAGGTATCAAATCCTCACTTCGGTAAACAAGCATATAATCTCTCGTTCTCCGTAGATACTTGAGAATATGCTTTACAGCTTGCCAATGTTTTGGTACTGGATTTGATTGATATCGGCTGACCATGCCAACTGAATAACAAATATCTGGTCTAGTACAAAGTATGGCATACATGAGACTTCCTACTACTGAAGCATAAGGAACTTGTCTCATCAAATCTTCTTCCTCTTGAGTCTTAGGCCTTTGGTCATCAGGCAGAGGAACTCCATGTCTGAAAGGAAGTAATCCTTTCTTAGAGTTTTGCATGCTAAACCGTTCTAGAACCTTATCTATATATCCAGCTTGTGATAAGCCTAACATCTTATTCTTGCGATCTCGCCAAAGCTTGATCCCTAAAATAAAGTTAGCCTCACACAAGTCCTTCATATCAAATTGGCTTGACAACCAAACCTTTACCGATGACATTATCCCTACATCATTTCCAATGAGTAGAATATCATCAACATAAATCACTAGGAACATTACTACTTTATCTTGATGTCTTTTGTACACACATGGTTCATCAAGATTTTGTTCAAAACCAAATGACTTGATTGCTTGATCAAATCTGATGTTCCATGACCTAGATGCTTGCTTAAGTCCATAAATGGACATTTTCAAATTGCATACCATATGCTCTTGGTTCTTTGCTATGATACCTTCCGGTTGTATTATATAGATTTCCTCTTCAAGATTTCCATTGAGAAATGCAATCTTGACATCCATTTGCCAAATCTCATAATCATAATGAGCAGCAATGGATAAGAGAATTCTGATAAATTTAAGCATTGCTACTGGAGAAAAGGTTTCATCATAATCAATACCTTCTTTTTGTGTATACCCTTTCGCCACTAGCCTTGCTTTAAAGGTTTCAACCTTTCCATCTATCCATCTCTTCCTCTTGTAAACCCATTTGCAACCAACATGTTTAATGCCCTTAGGCGCCTCTACAAGATCCCAAACTTGATTGGAATACATGGAATCTAATTCAGATTTCATAGCTTGGACCCAATGATGTGCATCTATATCATTCATTGCCTCTTCATAAGTGTAGGGATCCGATTCAGCCTTTTCTGAGATAGCTTCATAAGTTTCTCCCAAACCTATGAATCTTATAGGAAGCTGAACAATTCTCCTACTACGACGAGGCACCTGTGTACTAGACATCTCATGAATAGTATCTTGTGGTGTATCTAATACAGCCACATCATTCCCAGTTTCATCCATTGGTTGTTCATTTACAGGTTCATTCATTTCAGCCAACACAATTCTACTTCTAGGAGTATAATCATTCATATAGTCATTTTCCAAGAATTTGGCATTTGTGCTAACAAATACTTTATTATCTTTATGACTATAGAATAAACGTCCAACAGTTCCTTTTGGATACCCAACAAAGAAAACAACTTCTGTTTTAGACTGTAACTTGTCAGACTTTCCTTTTAACATATGTGTTGGACAACCTCATATATGGAGATGTCTCATACTAAGCTTACGCCCATTCCACAGCTCCACAGGTGTTTTAGGAACAGACTTCGAAGGTACTAAATTCAGAAGATACATTGCAATATTTAAGGCATATCCCCAAAAAGAAATAGGTAGAGTTGAATAACTCATCATGGACCTAACCATATCTAAAAGAGTCATATTCCTTCTTTCCGCTACACCATTTTGTTGTAGAGTTCCAGGTGCAGTCAATTGGGATACAATCTCATTCTCAGTTAAGTAATCCTTAAAATTCCCAAGAAGGTATTTGCCACCACGATTAGATCGAATGGCCTTTATGCGTTTACCCAATTGATTCTCAACTTCAGCCCTAAACTCTTTGAACTTTTCAAAGGCTTTGGACTTCCCTTTCATTAGGTACACATAACCAAATCTAGAGTAATCATCAGTGAAAGTAATGAAATACTCATAGCCACCTCTTGCCTGGATTGACATAGGACCACATACATCTGAGTGCACTAGTTCTAGCAAATCTTGGGCTCTTCTACCTTTTGCATTAAAATGTCGTTTGTCATTTTACCTTCCAAACAAGATTCACAAACTGGAAATTCATCAAAATCCATGGGCTTTAAGAGTCCATCTTTGATTAGTCTTTGAATTCTGTTTGAATTAATATTACTTAAACGCAAGTGCCAAAGATATGCATCACTAGTAGAAGGAAACTTTCTCTTTAATAATTTTACATGAGAGTCATTATCTAATTCAAAATTATATAATTCATGCTTATCAGGAGTTAAAATATAAAGATCATCCACAATATTGCCAGAACATATAAACACTTTACCCTTCTTTATTACAACATTGTCTTTAAGGATAACACAATATCCATGTTTACCTAAGTAAGTAGCAGAAATTAAATTCCTACGAACATTAGGTACATACAAACAGTCTTCTAATATTAGAACTCTAGATTCAAAACATTGATTATACACTCCAATAGCTACAACCGGAATCCTGCTTCCATCAGCCAAAGTAAGAAACAACTTCCCTTCTTTAAGCTTTCTGATCTCCTAGAACCCCTGCAAGGAATTGCAGATATGATTAGTACAACCTGAATCCATACACCAGGAATCCGTGGGATTCTGTACCAATCATATTTCTAGAAGGAATGTATTTTTCATACCCTTATTCTTGGCAGCCTTGAATATTGGAGAATTTCTCTTCCAATGTCCTTTCTCACCACAATGGAAACATTTTCCTTTGAGCTTTTTTCCTTTGTCAGCAACCCCTAAGGCAATTTGTTTACCCTCTTGCTTGGTGAAGTCCTTCTTCTTCTTTTTCTTCTTCTTCTTACCCTTGCCTTTCGACTTAGGTTGAGAAGTAGAAGCTTCACCAATATTGGCTTCAACACTAGAAGTACCAAGGATGCCTTCCGCTGCTACCAACTCATTCATTAATTCAGACAATGTATAAATCTTTTTGTTCATATTATAGTTAAGTTTGAATTCCTTGAATGATTCTGGTAGTGACTGGAGTATCATATCCACTTGGGATTCTCCATCAATATCGGCACCTAAAACTTCCAATGTATTCAGATTAGAGATCATTGTAAGACAATGCTCCCTTACTGAACTGCTTTCAGCCATTTGGTATTATAAATTTGCCTCATGGTCTCTTGCCTTGCAGAATGGCCTTGCTCACCAAACATCTCCTTCAGACTTAGCATGATATCTGAAGCTAGTTCTACATCCTGCATTTGATGCTGTAGAACATTTGAGATAGATGCTAGGATGTAGCACTTGGCCATCTCATTAGATTTCTGCCAACGATCATATCGTTGTTTTTCTTCAAGAGGAGCATCTAATGAAGGAAAGTTAGGACATGGTTTAGTAAGCAGATATTTGTGCTCTTCAGCAGTGAGAACTATGTCCAAATTTCTTTTCCAGTCAACATAGTTGGATCCAGTCAGTTTGTTTTAATTAAGAATAGTAACAAGTGGGCTAAATGATGCCATGTTTAAATTTGAAAACAATAAACATGAATATAATAAGTAAACTGGACATTATCAATTTAGCATATAAACATATAGTATGGAACCTTTATAAAACCATAATATAATATATGCAACGACAACCCAATCCCATATTTAATATCCCTCAACATAGAGTGAATATAAAATACTATGATTGATTGAGAACTATTCTCATTATTAGTGCTATTATGATAACTCTTATCAAACACTAATAATATGCCGTTATACATTTGGCCTCTAAATAATGATAGTAAGAACTCAACATAGAGGATACTATAATATTTAGTCTAGTATATACCATTGTCTAGAATCATGTGTAGCCACACTTCATCCCCTTAACAGGCTTATTTTGTAGTACTATGATACAAAACACCCTCCGCATGGAATGCAAAGCTTGTGGCTAAGACAAGGTGTTTGATCAAACCACTATAAACCAAGAAATTCAATCTTGTAGGACCATGAAATAAATACTCTCTGCATGGAATGCTAAGCTCGAGGCAAAGACAAAGTATATATTTCACACTACTATGAACCGACAATGGAGGCCGTGAGATGCAACCCTTGTATCTCTCTCCCACTAGATGTTTTAAAGGAAAGGTTTTTAATTTTAAAACATGCATAATCTAATTACACATAGTCTTACTCCTTTTACATGTGAAAACACTTAGAAAAATTTCTGATTTTCCTTCTTTCGATTGATCGAATGTGCCCCTCGATTGATCGAAAAAATTAAAAAAATTCGAACTTGACCACCTGACTTGTTCGATCGATACTCGATTGCCTCTTCGATCGATCGAAAAACAAATTCGATCGATCGACTAGCAATCGAAAATCAATCTATTTAAAAGGTCTGATCACTGTTTCACTCGATCGATCGAAAGTGATTTTCGATCGATCGAAACTCGTGAAACTCGAATTTCCAGAAATTTTCCAAGGCAGTTTTCTACGGTTTTTCTTAAACAAACAACTAACATACGAACATGATAGTCAAAGAATGATATTAAAACTGAAATTCATTGATGCTATAGCCTTAAAGATCAATTTAACATACTTAAATACAAATTTAAACAACATCATAACATCAATATTAGTTTTTATCAAATCATAGTTTCAATAAATATGCAGAAAATTAAATGCATAATCTTCAAACGATATGAAACTATAATCTCTAATTCCAAAACTCATAAAACATGTTATACAATTTGAAATTGAAGACCGCACTAATACCATTTTATGGAAATATGCATGTACGCAGCGGAAAAATTAACAGATCTACTTCATTCGCAATTGATAACATGCACTATGTAAATTTCAGAATACAAGAACAAGAGAGTGTACTTTGGTGTGGTGAATTTCAAAACAAAGATTGTAAGAACTTGGGAATACTTTTAATCTTCACTCTAATTTCACTAACGCCCAAGATGTGTGGTCTCTCAATCAGTTATATGAAATGTTCAAGAGAGAATTCAAGAGTGTCCAACACTCACATACACCATTTCATGTAAGTTGTTCTATCTAAAAATTCTGTATGTTTCTCTCCTTATAACTGATTATCTAATTGGGCTAGCCTTTTGGGCCTTTCCAATTGGACTCTAGTACGTGGCTTGGAGTGAGACCAAAAGGGACCAATAAGACACTAGCTCCAATGGGCCTTGAGCTTTTCTGTCAACTCTTGACAAGTCCAAAGTTACCATTAACTATATTTAATACCACTACATAAATATAGTTGCACTCTAGGCCTTATCTATAAATTATATCCCAAGACTTTCTTATACATGCAACTCCTTCATAAAATATTCATAGTAATATAAAGTCATAAACGTAAACTGCCACTTTGTAAATTACTATATCTTAATCCTTGAGTACCTGGTTTAATCCTTTTAAGTTATTCATTATATATTTATGAAATCCAATTCCATAAATATATATACTTTAGTAATTTCTTACCAAAGTGGTTAGGCCTAACTCTCTGAATAACAAACCCATTAAACTTATCTCAAGGGAATATTGTGTATCTCCGTCAAGAGACTAGGAATTCCATCTTGAGAATATATGTTCCATCAACACTAAATGTGGCTGCCCAACATACTGAGGTTTTGACCGTTACTTTAGATCTCACTCCTGATATATCAAAACAACCTACACCTCATGATCAAGTCCATTATTCTCTCAGGATTAAGAGTTCATGCAATTATAAGTCGTGAGATTTATTATTCATTTGACAGTCGTTAGAAGAATAATAAAACTCACAGCGGTCCAGTTCAATATGTTTTAACTCTTAAAGCATATCAATATATCAACTAAAAGTCTCCACTTCCATGATCAAGACAAATCATCGTAATTGATATGTTATAATCTTCGCAGATGAAATGCCCAATTTCATCACCGACTACGAACTATAATTCTGAGTTTACAAAAAACTTGTGATTTATATCTTTTGTGACTTTCCACATAAATCACTTACTATGCATCTCATGGACTATATGATAATGTCCGAATATTTATGTTACCATTATTTCAGATAATAAATAAAACAACTTTATTAAACACAATATTAAGTCATACATAATGTCATACTTAATATTATACATAGCATCATACAATAGGATTTAAGGGCACTAATCCTAACTGCTACAACTTAGAAATAAAAGTCATTGGTAACACCAATAGGTGGCTTAAAGCCTTGAACTACAAGTCATTTGGGTGACACTGAAACCATTTGCTACAAGTCTTATATTTGAAAATTCCATGATCATTAACCAAGTATGACTCATTTAAGGTCTCATCATCTATTATTCCTCCCAAATTTAATTCAAAATCTAAATTCAAATTTAAATCACAAAAGAGATCTTTTAGCATCAATGGCTCAATGCATTTGGAAAATACAATCTGAATTTATTATCTCATCAACTTATCTCCTTCCAACATGACAACTTAACTAGCTTGTAACCCATGCATACACATTGATGCATTTTAAAAATAAACACATTTTTTATGATAAAAATATACATAATTAATCGAATTAATAGAAAAAATAAAAGTAATTAGATGCATGTTAAAATTTCTGTCTAAGTTTAATACCAATTATAACCATTTTTATTCTAATTTTTATTAAGATTGGTGATTTTTGTTGAGAAGATATATGATTGGTTTTTTTTTTTTTTTGTTTTTTTTATTATTTATTTTATAGTTCATTAATATTAAACTCTTAAAAATTTTGCACTCATTAACTCATTTGAAAAAATAATTAAGAAACTTAAGTAGACTGTGGAAACATTGCACAAAATTAGCCCACAATTGAAATCTAATTTGGAATCTAATTGAATTTTCTCTTAGTTTTGGCTTTATATATATATATAGCCAAAGCTTAGAGAAAATCCAATTAGGTTTTAATTGGATTCTCAATTTTGTACCACGTGTTCTATTTAATTTTTAATTTTGTGTCAAGTGAATCATTGAGTGAAAAAATTGAAGAGTTCAATTCCAATTAGATTCTAAATTGAATTTCAATCAGAGTCCAATTTTTCGCCACATGTCCATCTATTTTTTAAATTTGTGTGTGTGTG
The DNA here is from genome assembly GCA_030021035.2 of Notholithocarpus densiflorus. Lineage (NCBI taxonomy): Eukaryota > Viridiplantae > Streptophyta > Magnoliopsida > Fagales > Fagaceae > Notholithocarpus > Notholithocarpus densiflorus. The sequence goes on along the minus strand of JARYZH020001753.1, from coordinate 15,120 downwards.
TGTATATATATATATAATGAGAAACCATTACATATTTTAGAAACGTATGGTTTAAAAAAAGTATAAACTAATACTATGTATAACTAGCATGTAACTCGTGCATCTGCACGGAAATATTGAACGATATTGATAAAAAAGAACAAAAAATGGAACAATTTTATGAGTATTCATTTGAATTTTTTAAAATTTAAATTATTATTATTATTCAAGGGAAAAAAATGTAGATTATTATTCTGATTGTTGTATAAGGAATTTGATAGCTGTAGACACCGCATTTTGTACCACTTACGACTCGGGCCCCCGTTCCCCAATGATGCCCAAACTCTAAGGCCCAAGGCCAGTTAAGAGCCCAATCAGATATCAAATTGATTTGAGGAGTTTTAAAATGGAAAATATAACCTTTTAAACGAGCAAAAATCTATTTTTGGAAATAAAATGACCAAAGTGGCTCTCGGCTCACGTACATAGGTAGCAGCCTGCGTACGTAGGCCAAAACATGCGTATGCAAGCACACTTCTGCGTACGCAGCTAGGGTTTAAGAGACATAAAAAAAAGCAAGTTTTCTGCAATAATGACTAAGGTTTGGAATGAATCCTACATCGTCTGAGAGTTGTTTCAAACCCCTTTTTTCCACTATATAAAGTCTTACATGATATATTTTCAAAACACATAGAAATCCCACGGGAGAAATACAAGATTCACTAGAAAATAGTGAATCAAAATGGAGTTTTTCACAAAACACCCTTAAGAGTCAATTTTGTTTGTTGGGACCTTTTTTGGCCCTAATCCTTTTAGTTTAACGTTGCTAATCACATTTCTATTCAATTGTGATAGATTTGACTAAAAGGAACGATCAAAATCAGCTTATAAAGCTTCTCATTTGAGGTATTGAGTCTAACTCTTTCTTTTCATTCCTTTTTATTTTATGTATTTATTTTTAATTTTAATCTTGTTTGCTTGCTTTGTTTATGCTTATACATGTTTGTTTAGGTTAGTTTTATAGTTTTCTTTATATCCTGAGCATGTTTGGTTGTTAAAATTAGGGTTTTCATTTGTGCTCTGTTTTTCTACTTTGCTGTTTCTAGGTTAGGGTTTCGAGTAGAGCTGCGCAAGCATGCCTCATGCATGCGTACGTGGGCCTCCTCCTTCGTGCGCAGGTGCTTGGCCTGCGTACGCAGTCTTCGGTATGCGTACGCAGGCCACTGCCCAAAGACCCTAGTTTAGTCTTCTACTTCTGTCTCATTTTATTTTCTTATCTCACATGTTCCTTTTTAAGTTTCTTTTTATGTATATGTGTATCTAATGCCTCTATTTCGCATGTTTTATTGTTATTTACCTTTGATATGCTAGATTAGGGTTTCATCTCTTGTTTCTTAGTTTGATACCATGAACATGCATTCACATGCCCATGCGTGATGCCATAGGTGCAGAGTTGCTGCAAGGTGAATAAAGATAAGTCATACATTCACATGAACATGCATATGTGTTGTTATGTTTTGTATGATGAATATGTAAATGTGTTGTGGTGTTGCGTTTTGTGTTTAATTGATAAATGATGTACTTGCTGTCATGATTAAGTTGTTGCCTTATATATGACATGATAGGGTTTTCACATGTTAGATGAATGCTAGGGTTGTATATGTGTGGTTTGGTTTCTTATGCTTTATGGATGGATATGTATGTGTTTTGAGATGATGATGCCATGTTGTATGCTTAGATGTATGCTAGTGTGTGTGTGAGTTTAGGACACAAGTGTTGAACATGATTTTATTAAGTTTAAGACGTAAGACACAATGATGGGAGACCAACCTTAGGGTTGGGCGGTCTTGGGTGTCTAACACCTTCCCAAGAATGTACCTAAACTTTGAATCCATATCTCTGGTAGTAAGATCAATATTCCTTCCTTGAAAGGACGCTATATTCATGGTTCCCTAGGCCATTACAAAACTAGGTGGTGACTCATCCGTTGTGTCCACAGTGGCAACTCTGCTGGGGATGATGAGTTTAATTCATTTGTGTCTTATTTCTTAAACCTTGATAAAAACTATTTCAATACTTGTTTGCACACACATCACTTGGTTTCTTTTGTCCCTTAACCTCGGTTGGTGATGGGTGGGAAGATGGAAGGCTCCATTCGGGCCCAAATCTTCTGGAGTTCATTCCACCAACTCACATTCGGTGTCATCGCCTATAATGGAATTTAAGTACATTAAAGGTTTGCTACCAATCCACTATGGGGTCCACTTAGGCCCTCAGTTGGAATCATAGCCCACCAAGTTGTGAGTGACCTACTTATCTATCCTTTTAGCCTTAGGGAGCCTACCCACACTAGAGAGAACCTAGACCCTATCACAAAGAATACTCTTTATATCTCTTGTTTGTTCAACCATATATCATGTGTTCACCTAATTCTAAAGAACGAATAAAAGATGTAAAAAGGGAAGGGATAGCCCTAAAGTTATGGTATATCCTAAGACGTTTTGGGATAAAAGAAAAGAAGTTCTCACATATAAGAGGCTTATCCCTAAATCCAAAGGTATATCTTAACTTGAAAGGTTCATAAGACCATAGCCTAATTGCTATCATAGGCCCAAGTGGAAAAAGCCATTTTGAAAAAGAGGACTTTAAGTCTAAGGTAACAAATATGCTATGGACTTAGCATCCTACAAAGCCAATATGAACTTCCCTAATCTTGGGCCTCCTTGTTGTATGCCTAGGCCCAAAATGATGAGAACTTCATAGACTTTGAGAGGAAGGCTACAATATCCTCTAGCTAAAGGGCTATTAAAGAAAAAAAAAATGATGAATAAAAATGAAAAGCCCGAAGGTGATGAATACATTGTAAGCCATGTTTGAGACAAAGGGTTGAAAATTTCTAAGTGCATTTTAATGAAAGCCCATGAGAGTAAGATGAAAGCTTTATTGTAAATGGACCAAAGCCCCATGAAACAAGGGTTAAAAATCCATGAAAGGGAAGGGAGTGATATTGTAATCGGGCCTTCATTAAAATGAACTTAAAAATTTTCTAAGGACATCTAAAAAGTTAAAGAAACCTTTAATTGAGACATTAACTTAATGAAAATAGGGCTTCTTTTTAGGCATCATTGCGCCGTCAAAGTTAAGAAAATTCGTCCCCGCTCCCATTTGGATTCGAGAGAAAGGAAAGCGCTTGACCAAGATTGAGGACACACACGAAGAAGAGGAAGAGACCCCCCAAGAAACAATGACTACCTCCGTGGAAGACTCAATGGCACAAAAGATCCTTAAGGCTTTGGATGAACATGGAGAGGCCATTAAGAAAATGGGAGGGCGTCTCACTAGGTTGGAGGAATCTAAGCTCAAGAAGCCTTCACATGTGGAAATCGATGATGATGAGGAGGAAGTGGAAGAATATGACGAAAAGGACAAAGCGAAATATGGAAGGAACAAGCAATTTGAGAATCTCACCGCGGTAACCATAACTATGAGGGAAAAAATGGAGAAAATTCAACTCGCCTTCCGCAAGGCACAAGGGATGGATGATTACCTCTATAACATGGGGGAAGTGAGTTCAAAGGCTCTTGCTATATTGCCTCCCAAGTTCAAGATTTCCGATGCGGAAAAGTTTAATAGGATTGGAGATCTGAAGCAACACGTAAGGAGATATCTAAGCATCGCTGAAATGAAGGGGCTATATGAGAAGCAAACTTTGCATGCATTTCCCCTCTCACTCACGGGAGGTGCATCAAGGTGGTACTATAGCCTTGATCCAAGCAAAATTATGGTGTGGAATGAACTAGTGGAGTTGTTTGTGGACCAATTCATCTTCCACACCATGATTGATGTGACTCTAAGAGATTTGGAGAGTACCAAACAAGGTGTAGGGGAGACATTTTCTGAATACATGACTAGATGGAAGACAAAGGCATCTAGAATGATCAATAGGCCAAATGAGAAGGACCAAATCAACATGATCATCAAGAACTTGCTTCCGGCTTATAATAGTAGGCTTTTGTCATCACCTATTAGCTCATTTGGAGAACTATGTGATTGTGGGACAAGAATTAAGGACATTATCAACAATGGACAATTGAAGAAAGGGAAAAGTAAGCCTCCAACCAAGAAAACATATGGAGGGGGAGTAACCACCACTAAAGCGCCCAATCCCATAAATGTGAGCGCCATCATACCCCAACAAACACTAGCCTACCCAAAGAAAGCTCGTCGAGAATTCTCCGACCTAGGAATAACCCTCACCCAAGCATATGAAAGCCTATCCTCCAAAGGATTCATCAAACCTTTAGACCCTACACCCATGCCTAATCTCATACCTCCCACTTGGAACCTCAATGAATATTGCCACTACCACAAAAAATCAGGCCACAAAACCGACAATTGCTTCCGCCTCAAACACGAAATACAAGACCTCATAGACAATGGAACTCTCCCAAATCCCAACATTATCACCAAACCCAACATTAGAAAGAGCCCTTTGCCCAATTACCATAGGGCTCCTCCTCCATATCAAAATTGGGTGCAAATAGATGAGATTGAATGGGATTGCTCAAAGTTGATAGAAACTACAAATGTCAATGCCGTGGACGTCCAAGGAATATGGGATGAAGAAAATGAAGTCTTAAAGGAAGCGGTAGCGGTGTGGGGAATACTTCCCAAAAGAGTGACGAAATTAAAGAAAGGGTCTTAGAGGACAATGTAGCAAATATCACTAGAATTAAGAAGCACTACAAACCATCCTTTTTGGAAAAAGATCATCCTGTTAGAGATTTAGGGGAAGGGTCCAAGCCCACGGAACCTAAAGGAAAAGAAGACAAAGAAGAAGAAGATAGGTTCTTAATGCAATTGAAGAAAACCCAAGCTCATAAGTTCGTATGGGGCTTACTCATGGCCTCTCAAAAGCATCGTAAGGCTCTCTTGGATGCCTTGAATGGGAAAGAAGTACCTATAGAAACTACACCTCAAGAAGTTTGTCTCTCATGGGAGTCAAGGGTTCCTTACACCCCCTCTTTGCCTTTTCCGATGAAGATCTCCCTCCCGAAGCAACTACTCACACTAGACCCTTGCAAATCATCTTTGAATGCATGGGTGCCAAGGTTCTGGTGATGCTTATTGACAATGGGTCCGCCTTGAATGTTTGTCCTTTTAGGACCGCCCTCACTATTGGCCTAGATATGGAGATTATCATCCCTTCTCCTTTGACTGTAAGGGCATACGACAACACTTTAAGGAAGGTCATGGGTACTTTCAAGGCTCCTTGCAAGATTGGGCCAATAGAAACCATTATGGAGTTTCATGTCCTAGACATCACCTCAAATTACAACATTCTCTTAGGAAGAGCTTGGCTTCACCCCAATGGGGCAATCCCCTCCTTACTACACCAAAAGATGAAGATCCCATGAAAAGGAGGGATTACCATAGTGCTTGGAGGGCCCTACAGCAGGCATGATGAATTTGGAAGGATCACTTGGCTCTTCATTGGTGATGGCAAACACGTCCCTAATCGTCTTCATCTTGATCCTCATTGCTTCAGCATCCATGTAGTTCACCCAATTGAACTTTTCTTGTATCTCTTTAATCACCATGGTAGGCTTCTCTTTAAAGGTGAGCTTTTCATTAAAGAACATTTCCTAACCCAGATACACCTTTCCATCCTTACCTACCCAAGGTTCGGGGAAGCCACAATAAGGGAAGTCTTCCCTCTTCCTTCACGAAGTTCCCATTGAGAATGCCAAGGTTTTTCTTGATTCTGTCGTAGCCTTCAAAGAATCCTAAACCTTCCCTAGTCACTTAAGTCTTGACATTGGAGAACTCGACTACCCCTTTTCCTTCTATTCCAAGGCCCATACCAGGCATGTATCCCATGTTCTTCATCATTGCAATCATCTCATGGCTACAATATGGGAACAAGTCGGTAGTATACCTTCCATCCTTCAACCCATAGTCAACCATGTTTATGAACTCAAAGCCACTCATTTGAAGCTCACTTCCTCCTTCCTCAAGTCCACAAACCGATGCTAGAATTTCACCATTAATTGGACTTGGGTTGGGTTTTCTGAAAACATGGGGAAAAGGTTTTGTAATGCAAGTTTCAATGTAATTTTCAATATTTTCAATAAGATGAATTTTGATTTGGTTACTTTGATATGTCCTATAACATTGAAATTCTGCACTTAAATGATTCAAATGAATTTGAAAATGAAATTGATAAACAATTGGAAAAGAAAATTGAACCTATGGAACAAACTTTTGAAACTATTAATTTGGGCAATAATGAGAATCCATGCTTAATTAAAATTGGCTCAACTCTAAATGAAAAAGAAAGAAAATATCTTCAAGAACTCCTCACGGAATTTCAAGAGGTGTTTGCATGGTCCTATGAAGATATGCCCGGAATTGACCCCGAGATAGCTCAACATCACATTAATACTCATGATCACATGGTACCCGTCAAACAAAAGTTGAGAAGAATGAGGACTAAATGGCTCTTAAAAATCAATGAGGAAGTCACTAAGCAATTAAAGGTATGGTTCATCAAACTAGTACACCAAGCCGAATGGATAGCCAATATTGTGCCCCTACCTAAAAAGGATGAGAAGGTGAGGATGTGTGTGGATTTTAGGGACTTGAACAAGGCATGCCCTAAGGATGACTTTCCTCTCCCTCACATTGATGTCTTGGTGGATAACATGGCGGGAAGTGTCTTGACGTCTTTCATGGATGGTTTCTCAGGCTTCCTAGTGAGTGATAGAGGGATAGAAGTTGACTTATCTAAGATCAAAGCCGTATTGGAGATGCCTCCACCTAGAAGTGAGAAAGAGATAAGAGGTTTCTTAGGTCGATTACAATACATTAGTCGATTCATTGCTAAGCTCACCTCCACTTGTGAGCCCATCTTCAAACTCCTAAGGAAGAATGAACCACATACATGGAATGATGAGTGCCGAAAGGCCTTTGAACTTATCAAGGAATATCTCTTCCACCCACCTCTCCTAGTACCTCCACAACATGGAAAACCCTTGCTCCTATACTTCTCTATCATAGGGGATGTGGTTGGAAGTATGCTTGCACAAGAAAACGATGACAAGAATGAGAGGGTCATATACTACTTGAGCAAGAGGTTCCTTGATTATGAGTCTAGGTACACTCCCATAGAAAAGTCATGTTTTGCACTTGTTTGGGCCGTATAGAAGTTGAGACATATCATCTTACCTTTCCAAATATGGGTGGTAGCAAGAATGGACCCATTGAAATATCTCTTTGAGAAGCCTGCTTTGAATGGAAGATTGTCAAGATGGTTGATCTTATTGGTAGAATTCGATTTGAAGTATGTGGTTAGAAAAACTATCAAAGGGAGCGTCGTGTTAGATTTTTGTGCCGAGAATCCTATAGAGGGGGAAAATGGTAAAGAAGACTTTCCGGGTAAGGACATTTTGGATGTTGAGTTAAGGACATGGAAGATGTACTTTGACAGAGCCGTAAACCAATATAGGAATGGGATAGAAATACTCTTGATCACTCCCGAGGGATCTCACATACCTTTGGCAATCAAGTTGAACTTTAAAGCAACTAATAACATGGCCAAATATGAGGCTTGTATTGCCAGAATGGAAGCTCTTCGAGAATTGAGGGTAAAGGAGACCAAAGTCTTTGGAGATTCAACTTTGGTTATAGCCCAAGCACAAAAGTTATGGAAGGTGAAGGAGGAACACTTGAAGCCTTATCAACAATACTTGGAGGATTTGACCAAGACCTTTGACAAGATTGAGTACACAATCATCCCTAGAGCTCAAAATCAATTTGCGGATTCCTTAGCTACCTTAGCCTTCATGGTTGAAATACCCAAGGGAGTATGGACACGACCCTTGGAGATTGAGTAATGTCATAAGAAAGTACACAAAGGGAAGATCGAAGCTTTAGTAATGACCATAGAGGAAGAGGAAGTTTCGTGGTACTATGACATCATGAAGCTCTTGGAACTAGGGGCATATCCGGATGGTGCCGACAAGAGAGAATGTCGTTCCATTAGAATGATGGCAATACAATACATCCGATGTGAAGGACAACTCTATAGAAGGTCCTACGATGGTATACACCTTCGTTGCTTAAAGAAGGAAGAAGCCGAGAAGGTAATGGAAGAAGTTCATCAAGGGATTTGTGGCCGTTATATGAATGGGAGAATGTTAGCCAAGAAAATCCTAAGGATGGGGTACTATTGGAATACGATGGAGACCGATTGTGTGGACTATGTGAAGAGTTGCCATAATTTTCAGACACACGCCAACTTGAACCATGTACCACCTAGTGAGTTGTATAGCATGACTTCTCCATGGCCATTCTCGATTTGGGGCATAGATGTGATTGGAAGGATAGTTCCTAAGGCTTCAAATGGGCATGAATACATCCTGGTGGCAATTGACTATTTCACCAAATGGGTGGAAATAGCCTCCTACTCCGTATTGAAGGCTAAGCATGTGGCTCGGTTCTTATAAAACAACATCATATGTCGGTTTGGGGTGCCCCAAGAGATAATCTCCGATTATGGTTCCCACTTTGAGGGTGAAGTTCGGAGAGTCATGGAAGAATATAGCATTGAGCATCACAAGTCTTCACCATATTGACCACAAGCTAATGAGGCCGTAGAAACAACTAATAAGAATGTGAAGAACATCCTAGCCAAGATGGTAGTGACATACAAAGATTGGGCTGAGAAGCTTCCGTTTGCCTTATGGAGTTATAGAACTTCTATCCGTGCGTCGATTAGGGGAACACCTTACTCTTTGGTTTATGGTAGTGAGGCGGTGCTTCCTATTGAGGTGGAGATACAATCTTTGAGGGTATTGGTGGAAACCAAGGTCCTAGAAGAAGATTGGGCTAAGGCGAGATATGAACAATTGGCTTTGATAGATGAGAAGAGGGCTAGGGCACAATATCATGCACAAGGGTACCAAAAAAGGATTGCTAGAGCATTCAACAAGAAAGTGAAACCGAGAAACCTTAAAGAAGGGGACTTGGTCCTAAAAGTGTTTAAAGATGAGACTTTTGATCCAAGAGGAAAGATGAAGCCAAGGTGGTTTAGGTCTTTTATCATTAAGAAGATCATGTCTGGAAGTACTACGAGGATCACAGATTTGGATGGGGAAGAGATGCTTCGCCCAATTAACATGGATAGACTCTGGAAATACAACATTTAAAGAAAAAAAAAAAGAGAAAAAAAGCCTGCTAGGTTGAAAACCCGAAAGGGCGGCCTAGGCAAAAATTAAGGCAAAAGAACTCCGCTAGATTGAAAACTCGAAAGGGCAGTCTAGGCAAAAGTTAGGGGAAAAGACCATGGGCATGGCGAAAATTCCTAAAGAGACTTCATGGGCAAAAATTACATGGCAATGGAAAAAGAAAAGAAAAGGAAAAAAACAAAGGAATGAGATGATAATAAGCAAAGATAATAAAAAGGTGATTCTCTTATTGCTCAAATTAAAAAAGTAACAAGATTGTTTTCATAGGAGATTTTGGAACACTCCAATCCTTTATTAAATTCAAAAACAAAAACTTGAGAATCATAAAGTGCAGAAAAGTAAAATATGAGGCATATCAAGGTGGTCACTCAGCCCTCCTTGCTTTCTTGCTAGTCTTTATATAAGCTTTCTCATCCCTCAGAATCCACTTCATGTCATCCTTCAACCATTGCTTATACCTCGCAGTGGGATAGATGTATCGAGGAGGAGCAATGCCTCACGAAGCCTACCTAAGATCCTATTAGTAAACACCTTGGTGTGGAAGGCACCTTCACCACTAGGAGTTCCTTGACGCTCTCCAAATTGCCTTGAGATACGACAAGTGGAGTAGTATGAGCAGCAACGAAGTCCAACTAAAGGCACACAATAGTCCTTGTAGCAACAGTGAACCATGCTTGAGATGTGCCACTCCACGACCCATTAAATGTCGGTCTCCTTGATGTGACGCATAAGCTCCATGTACGCCTCAAAGCTCATGTCATTTTGATGGGGGGTACGGTAGGAGGTTGAAGCAACCGAAGCCTCTCTTGTAGCCATATCTGGAAAAAAAATATAAATAATAATGAAAGACGATATAAGGTGCCTCGATGGGTTGAAAACCAAAAGGCAATCTATACAAAATTAGAGGAATCTCGCTAGGTTGAGAACCTAGGCAAAAGTTAGGAATTATACTTGAAGAAGAAGAGGACTTCTTGCAAAGAAGCTTGCTTCCTTCCTATGAAAGGCATCCAAACCATGGAGGGTTTCCGCCAAGATCAAGCCCACCGGGTTACCTCTCTTTAGCTCATAAACCACCATGCACATCCGGAGTTCTACACAATATGACCTTTGGACCAAGAAGTACCTTGCAAAAGCACATAAGAGAAAGGCACGAAGAAAGTATGAACGTGGCCTCTCATCTATGGGAATGACCAAGTCAGAAAAGTGTGCAAAAACCAAGCTAAGGTTGAGTTTACCAAAGACGCACTACCTATTTGCCGTAGCAAGAAGGACGCCCAAAGACTGTGCATGCATGCCTCATGCATGCGTACGTGGGCCTCCTCTGCATACGCAGGTGCTTAGCCTGCGTACACAATCTTTGGTATGCGTTCGTAGGCCATTGCCCAAAGAACCTAGTTTAGTCTTCTGCTTCTGTCTCATTTTATTTTCTTATCTCACATGTTATTGTTTAATTTTCTTTTTATGTATATGTGTATCTAATGCCTCTATTTCGTATGTTTTATTGTTATTTACCTTTGATATGCTAAATTAGGGTTTGATCTCTTATTTCTTAGTTTGATACCATGAACATGCATTCACATGCCCATGCATGATGCCATAGGTGCTGAGTTGCTGCAAGGTGAATAAAGGTAAGTCATACATTCACATTCACATGCATATGTGTTGTTATGTTTTGTTTGATGAACATGTACATGTGTTGTTGTGCTGCGTTTTGTGTTTAATTGATAAATGATGTATTTGCTGCCATGATTAAGTTGCTGCCTTATATATGACATGATAGGGTTTTCACATGTTAGATGAATGCTAGGGTTGTATATGTATGGTTTGGTTTCTTATGCTTTATGGATGGATATGTATGTGTTTTGGAATGATGATGCCATGTTGAATGCTTAGATGTATGCTAATGAATATGTGAGTTTAGGCATAGTTTTAAAAACCGGACCGAATTGGCCGGTTCAACTAAGAACCGAACACTAATTCGGTCAGGTTATTGTTAAAAACCAGAAACTGCCGGTTTAACCTACAAAACCGAAAACCGCTACGGTTAAATCGGTTTTTAGCAATTCTTCATTAAAACTTCAGATGCTGTGTTTTTTTTTAAAAAAAAAAGAGAGAGAAAGAGAGACTTTGTTTCGAATTTGAGATAAGAGATTTTGATTTTGAAAATACTCTCAAGCTTGAAGTGGTGAAGCCTAAGACACCAACAGTAACCCCAAAAACATCAGATCTCCTATCTTTGTATTGAGGAAGGAACCCAAAAATGAAGCAAATTTACAATGATTTGATCTTTCTGCTTCAGCCTTGTTTGTTGCTCTTTCACAGTTGCACTTGCACATACCCATACTGATGAGAGAGACAGAGAGAGGGAGAGAATATTGAAGAGGGAAATGAAAATTTAGAAAAAAGTAGCATAGGAAAGAAACTAAGTTCTGACCTTAGAGTTGTTGTTTGAAAGTTTGAATAAGACATTAAAACGTGTGGATAATAGTAGAGTTTCAAAATGTGTGGTGGGTGTGATATACACGTGTAAGTGTAGGATAGGTGAGAAAAAATATCAAGTGGGCAATGATATTGTTACCCATTGGTGACTTACTTTTTGTTATTTGACAAATTAAAAAATAACTAAAAATGGTTAGTAATTGTTACACTTTACCTTTCTATGGTTTTTTTTTTTTTTTTTTTTGTGTTGAATTTTGTTAAGTGGTGTCAAAAAGTTGGTAAGTTAATATTTAATATTTTACTATAATTTAATTTTTTTAGTTAAAATAACTAGTTATAAAATTATCTATTTATTTTTATAATTAATAATTATTTATTTATTATTTATGACATCAATCGAACCCCGGTCGGACCATAAAATTGGTAAACATTCCCTATACCGGTTCTTTCACCGTACTAGTTTTTAAAACCATGAGTTTAGGACATAAGTGTTGAACATGATTTTATTGAGTTTAAGACGTAAGACACAATGATGGGAGGCCAACGTTAGGGTTGGGTGGTCTTGGGTGCCTAACACCTTCCCAAGAATGTACCTAAACTCCGAACCCATATCTCTGGTAGTAAGATCAATGGTCCTTCCTCGAAAGGACGCTATATTCATGGTTCCTAGACCATTGCAAAACTAGGTGGCGACTCCTCCGTTGTGTCCACAATAGCATGAACCACTATGGTTGATAACAATCTCTTAAAAAAATAATTGAAGTAATGAAATTGTTTGTTTATCAATTGGGATTTGATACAAAAACAAAATTGAAATCTACATTTAAAAGTACCTCATGCTTGTAATGCTAAAGTTTTGTATTATGTTTATGTATGCAGTGATGATAAAGTGGTCTTAAACTCTTATATATGAATTACTTATAGTCATATATTAATGTTAATGTTTCTACAACTTGTTGGATTTATTAATTGTAAAAGAAAAAAAAGCTATAGTGTCGCATCTATTAATTGTAAAAGAAAAATGTTATAGTGGAATTATATTGATTCACATGAGAACTTGTTGCATCTATCAATTGTAATAGCAAAATTTTTATGGTGGAATTATATTAGATAACATGATGTTATAAGTTTGAAACATTAAATCACAAATTTGCAAGTTCTCTTACCACTCATTCTCAATCTCTTGTACATAGTTGTAATGTTTGAATTTCCCCCTTTATTGAAGAAAATAATATGAATTAAGAGCTTTTTGTCTAATTCTATCCGACATGTGATCTTTATACGCTTGTTTAGAAAATTCAAATTACTTCACATGATCATTTAGGGATGCAAATGCAAATAAGATTATTGTTTGCTTAAGCTATGATAGAATGTCATGGATATTTTTTTCCAGCCTCTTTTATTGGTTCTCTCAATTTTAGTGTGTAGTAAATACTTATGCACCAAAATTAAGAAATTTTTTTTATGAAACATGGTGCAAAATTAGACCACAATTGAAATTTATATGAATTTTCTTCTGAAAAGAATAGATTTGATGTTCTTATAAAAATTTATAGTTTACAGCATGTATCTAGAAATAAAAACCACTTACTTTCATAAAATCTGAACATCCATAAACTTAAATACACAGATATATACAACAAATAGCATTACAAAACAAAATCATTAACAAACAAAAACTAAACTTAGCTAATATAACTATTATATGGCTCGATTAAGGTGAATAATCACTGTCTTTCTTACTTTTCAAAAACCAGAAGAGAAAAAATATTACATATATGAGTTGCTTTTTATCTACTCCAACTTCTATTACACCCACGTACCTATGTGTCAAACCACAAAAACTTTCATACAATAGATAAAGCTAATACAGATAAAGTTTTAAGCCAAAATAAGATTACCCATCATGAATTCTCTTAATTTTTTCAACTTCTCATTTATCAACATCCCAACCAAAGAGTATAATGAATATATATATATACTTATATATGCACAATCAAACTGAAATGAAAGAGAACAAACAGATAATTAGAGAATAATTTTCTAACTCACCTAATAAAGTTAGAACTGAAACAATTTGAGGACAATCATAAAAAAACGCAGACATGGATAACAAAAAAAATGAAAATAATTAGATAAAGTTGAATACTTGTTTTCAGAAAAACAATACACGGATACACAAAATTAATTTAATCAAAATACCCAAAACAAAACTAAAAAGGTAACAACCTAAAAGGTCAAAAACCTTAATCAAAACCAAATCTGTTGAAGTGATACACCATTACGTTCAAATCTCCTCCAAAACTAAATGAATGCCACAATTGCAAAAACAATCAAACTCTGAAATTTTTTTATTATAGTTGATGGATTTGCTGCGGTCGGAGAAGAATTAGAAGATGCAATTGGCCTCTTTCAATTCAAAGATGTTCCACCTATAGATGCCAACCTATAGGCCCAAATCAATGAGATGTTAAACAAACAATCAAACTCAAAAAAAAAAATTTATGTTCATGACTTTGATTGGATGACTGGTCAAATCCAATAAAAATATTGCATAATAAAATATCTTGATTGAAGAACAACTACCAGTTGTGTGAAGGAATTGACCGTGGCAAATTCTGATAGCTAGCTAATTCCCAAAGTGCATTCATCTCTAGAGACATTTGAGTTTTCTTCAATAGAGTAGCAAATTTGGGCTGAATCTACCACTGCTTTCATTTGTTTATAAAAGCAAAACCAAGAATTAATGGGGGTTTTAGGAGTTGAGAAGACAACCAAGTGCAAACTGCCTAAACGTCAAGTTCATTGAGTCATAAACATTGTATTGAGATTCAAAATATTGTATTGAGATTGTAGGAGAGTAAATGTTATGTTATTTTGTTCACCATCCTTATTGCTCTTCCAAGACAAATCCATAAGTGATTTATTCATAATGGACACTTGGAAGGATAATTAAGGGGTGGTCCTCACATCTAACACTACAATTAAGATTTTTTTGGAACACATGGCATAAAATGGGACTCCAATTTTAGATTCTAATTGGATTTTCTCTAAGTTTTTGTTTTAATTATATATATAGATATATAGATTTCAGATTCTAATTGAACACCTAGAAGGATAATTATGGTATGGTCCCCACATAAATCTAGACACATAGTGCAAAATTGGACTCTAATTTGAAATTCTAATTTGACTTTATCTAAGCTTTACCTATTAATATATATTTAATTGAATACTTGGAAGGATATTTATGGTGTGGTCCTCACATAAATCTAGACACACGACACAAAATTGTAATCTAATTTGACTTTCTCTGAGCTTTGCTTATAAATATATATATATATATATATATATATTTGAACCTCTTCTTAAAAAAATGTGTAATTATGATTGATTTTAATTGTTCCCGTGCATATGCACGGGACTACACACTAGTTTAATTATTAAAGGGGGA
>JARYZH020001752.1:0-22784 GCA_030021035.2 Notholithocarpus densiflorus | reverse complement strand
AACACAATATTAAGTCATACATAATGTCATACTTAATATTATACATAGCATCATACAATAGGATTTAAAGGCACTAATCCTAACAATCTCCGACTTACCTTAAAGACTATTGTGCACTAATCTAACTCCCATTCTCTCTAAATGTGACTCGAAAGTCCTTTGAGTCAAAGCTTTAGTAAATGGATTTGCTAGATTATTTGCACTTTCAATCTTTGCTACCACCACATCTCCACGAGCAACGATATCTCGAATGATATGGTACTTCCTCTCAATGTGCTTTCCTTTCTTATGATTCCTTGGATCTTTAGATTGTGCAACTGCTCCACTGTTGTCACAAAATAATGTGATTGGAACTTGCTCCATTCTTATTACACCAAGGTCAGAAAGGAATTTCTTGAGCCATACAGCTTCCTTTACTGCCTCACAAGCAGCAACGTACTCAACTTCCATGGTGGAGTCCATAATACAAGATTGCTTAATACTCCGCCAACTTATGGCTCCACCTCCCAAGGTGAAAACACATCCTGAAGTGGATTTTCTAAAATCTAGATCCAATTGAAAGTTTGAATCTGTATAGCCAATAGGTATCAAATCCTCACTTCGGTAAACAAGCATATAATCTCTCGTTCTCCGTAGATACTTGAGAATATGCTTTACAGCTTGCCAATGTTTTGGTACTGGATTTGATTGATATCGGCTGACCATGCCAACTGAATAACAAATATCTGGTCTAGTACAAAGTATGGCATACATGAGACTTCCTACTACTGAAGCATAAGGAACTTGTCTCATCAAATCTTCTTCCTCTTGAGTCTTAGGCCTTTGGTCATCAGGCAGAGGAACTCCATGTCTGAAAGGAAGTAATCCTTTCTTAGAGTTTTGCATGCTAAACCGTTCTAGAACCTTATCTATATATCCAGCTTGTGATAAGCCTAACATCTTATTCTTGCGATCTCGCCAAAGCTTGATCCCTAAAATAAAGTTAGCCTCACACAAGTCCTTCATATCAAATTGGCTTGACAACCAAACCTTTACCGATGACATTATCCCTACATCATTTCCAATGAGTAGAATATCATCAACATAAATCACTAGGAACATTACTACTTTATCTTGATGTCTTTTGTACACACATGGTTCATCAAGATTTTGTTCAAAACCAAATGACTTGATTGCTTGATCAAATCTGATGTTCCATGACCTAGATGCTTGCTTAAGTCCATAAATGGACATTTTCAAATTGCATACCATATGCTCTTGGTTCTTTGCTATGATACCTTCCGGTTGTATTATATAGATTTCCTCTTCAAGATTTCCATTGAGAAATGCAATCTTGACATCCATTTGCCAAATCTCATAATCATAATGAGCAGCAATGGATAAGAGAATTCTGATAAATTTAAGCATTGCTACTGGAGAAAAGGTTTCATCATAATCAATACCTTCTTTTTGTGTATACCCTTTCGCCACTAGCCTTGCTTTAAAGGTTTCAACCTTTCCATCTATCCATCTCTTCCTCTTGTAAACCCATTTGCAACCAACATGTTTAATGCCCTTAGGCGCCTCTACAAGATCCCAAACTTGATTGGAATACATGGAATCTAATTCAGATTTCATAGCTTGGACCCAATGATGTGCATCTATATCATTCATTGCCTCTTCATAAGTGTAGGGATCCGATTCAGCCTTTTCTGAGATAGCTTCATAAGTTTCTCCCAAACCTATGAATCTTATAGGAAGCTGAACAATTCTCCTACTACGACGAGGCACCTGTGTACTAGACATCTCATGAATAGTATCTTGTGGTGTATCTAATACAGCCACATCATTCCCAGTTTCATCCATTGGTTGTTCATTTACAGGTTCATTCATTTCAGCCAACACAATTCTACTTCTAGGAGTATAATCATTCATATAGTCATTTTCCAAGAATTTGGCATTTGTGCTAACAAATACTTTATTATCTTTATGACTATAGAATAAACGTCCAACAGTTCCTTTTGGATACCCAACAAAGAAAACAACTTCTGTTTTAGACTGTAACTTGTCAGACTTTCCTTTTAACATATGTGTTGGACAACCTCATATATGGAGATGTCTCATACTAAGCTTACGCCCATTCCACAGCTCCACAGGTGTTTTAGGAACAGACTTCGAAGGTACTAAATTCAGAAGATACATTGCAATATTTAAGGCATATCCCCAAAAAGAAATAGGTAGAGTTGAATAACTCATCATGGACCTAACCATATCTAAAAGAGTCATATTCCTTCTTTCCGCTACACCATTTTGTTGTAGAGTTCCAGGTGCAGTCAATTGGGATACAATCTCATTCTCAGTTAAGTAATCCTTAAAATTCCCAAGAAGGTATTTGCCACCACGATTAGATCGAATGGCCTTTATGCGTTTACCCAATTGATTCTCAACTTCAGCCCTAAACTCTTTGAACTTTTCAAAGGCTTTGGACTTCCCTTTCATTAGGTACACATAACCAAATCTAGAGTAATCATCAGTGAAAGTAATGAAATACTCATAGCCACCTCTTGCCTGGATTGACATAGGACCACATACATCTGAGTGCACTAGTTCTAGCAAATCTTGGGCTCTTCTACCTTTTGCATTAAAATGTCGTTTGTCATTTTACCTTCCAAACAAGATTCACAAACTGGAAATTCATCAAAATCCATGGGCTTTAAGAGTCCATCTTTGATTAGTCTTTGAATTCTGTTTGAATTAATATTACTTAAACGCAAGTGCCAAAGATATGCATCACTAGTAGAAGGAAACTTTCTCTTTAATAATTTTACATGAGAGTCATTATCTAATTCAAAATTATATAATTCATGCTTATCAGGAGTTAAAATATAAAGATCATCCACAATATTGCCAGAACATATAAACACTTTACCCTTCTTTATTACAACATTGTCTTTAAGGATAACACAATATCCATGTTTACCTAAGTAAGTAGCAGAAATTAAATTCCTACGAACATTAGGTACATACAAACAGTCTTCTAATATTAGAACTCTAGATTCAAAACATTGATTATACACTCCAATAGCTACAACCGGAATCCTGCTTCCATCAGCCAAAGTAAGAAACAACTTCCCTTCTTTAAGCTTTCTGATCTCCTAGAACCCCTGCAAGGAATTGCAGATATGATTAGTACAACCTGAATCCATACACCAGGAATCCGTGGGATTCTGTACCAATCATATTTCTAGAAGGAATGTATTTTTCATACCCTTATTCTTGGCAGCCTTGAATATTGGAGAATTTCTCTTCCAATGTCCTTTCTCACCACAATGGAAACATTTTCCTTTGAGCTTTTTTCCTTTGTCAGCAACCCCTAAGGCAATTTGTTTACCCTCTTGCTTGGTGAAGTCCTTCTTCTTCTTTTTCTTCTTCTTCTTACCCTTGCCTTTCGACTTAGGTTGAGAAGTAGAAGCTTCACCAATATTGGCTTCAACACTAGAAGTACCAAGGATGCCTTCCGCTGCTACCAACTCATTCATTAATTCAGACAATGTATAAATCTTTTTGTTCATATTATAGTTAAGTTTGAATTCCTTGAATGATTCTGGTAGTGACTGGAGTATCATATCCACTTGGGATTCTCCATCAATATCGGCACCTAAAACTTCCAATGTATTCAGATTAGAGATCATTGTAAGACAATGCTCCCTTACTGAACTGCTTTCAGCCATTTGGTATTATAAATTTGCCTCATGGTCTCTTGCCTTGCAGAATGGCCTTGCTCACCAAACATCTCCTTCAGACTTAGCATGATATCTGAAGCTAGTTCTACATCCTGCATTTGATGCTGTAGAACATTTGAGATAGATGCTAGGATGTAGCACTTGGCCATCTCATTAGATTTCTGCCAACGATCATATCGTTGTTTTTCTTCAAGAGGAGCATCTAATGAAGGAAAGTTAGGACATGGTTTAGTAAGCAGATATTTGTGCTCTTCAGCAGTGAGAACTATGTCCAAATTTCTTTTCCAGTCAACATAGTTGGATCCAGTCAGTTTGTTTTAATTAAGAATAGTAACAAGTGGGCTAAATGATGCCATGTTTAAATTTGAAAACAATAAACATGAATATAATAAGTAAACTGGACATTATCAATTTAGCATATAAACATATAGTATGGAACCTTTATAAAACCATAATATAATATATGCAACGACAACCCAATCCCATATTTAATATCCCTCAACATAGAGTGAATATAAAATACTATGATTGATTGAGAACTATTCTCATTATTAGTGCTATTATGATAACTCTTATCAAACACTAATAATATGCCGTTATACATTTGGCCTCTAAATAATGATAGTAAGAACTCAACATAGAGGATACTATAATATTTAGTCTAGTATATACCATTGTCTAGAATCATGTGTAGCCACACTTCATCCCCTTAACAGGCTTATTTTGTAGTACTATGATACAAAACACCCTCCGCATGGAATGCAAAGCTTGTGGCTAAGACAAGGTGTTTGATCAAACCACTATAAACCAAGAAATTCAATCTTGTAGGACCATGAAATAAATACTCTCTGCATGGAATGCTAAGCTCGAGGCAAAGACAAAGTATATATTTCACACTACTATGAACCGACAATGGAGGCCGTGAGATGCAACCCTTGTATCTCTCTCCCACTAGATGTTTTAAAGGAAAGGTTTTTAATTTTAAAACATGCATAATCTAATTACACATAGTCTTACTCCTTTTACATGTGAAAACACTTAGAAAAATTTCTGATTTTCCTTCTTTCGATTGATCGAATGTGCCCCTCGATTGATCGAAAAAATTAAAAAAATTCGAACTTGACCACCTGACTTGTTCGATCGATACTCGATTGCCTCTTCGATCGATCGAAAAACAAATTCGATCGATCGACTAGCAATCGAAAATCAATCTATTTAAAAGGTCTGATCACTGTTTCACTCGATCGATCGAAAGTGATTTTCGATCGATCGAAACTCGTGAAACTCGAATTTCCAGAAATTTTCCAAGGCAGTTTTCTACGGTTTTTCTTAAACAAACAACTAACATACGAACATGATAGTCAAAGAATGATATTAAAACTGAAATTCATTGATGCTATAGCCTTAAAGATCAATTTAACATACTTAAATACAAATTTAAACAACATCATAACATCAATATTAGTTTTTATCAAATCATAGTTTCAATAAATATGCAGAAAATTAAATGCATAATCTTCAAACGATATGAAACTATAATCTCTAATTCCAAAACTCATAAAACATGTTATACAATTTGAAATTGAAGACCGCACTAATACCATTTTATGGAAATATGCATGTACGCAGCGGAAAAATTAACAGATCTACTTCATTCGCAATTGATAACATGCACTATGTAAATTTCAGAATACAAGAACAAGAGAGTGTACTTTGGTGTGGTGAATTTCAAAACAAAGATTGTAAGAACTTGGGAATACTTTTAATCTTCACTCTAATTTCACTAACGCCCAAGATGTGTGGTCTCTCAATCAGTTATATGAAATGTTCAAGAGAGAATTCAAGAGTGTCCAACACTCACATACACCATTTCATGTAAGTTGTTCTATCTAAAAATTCTGTATGTTTCTCTCCTTATAACTGATTATCTAATTGGGCTAGCCTTTTGGGCCTTTCCAATTGGACTCTAGTACGTGGCTTGGAGTGAGACCAAAAGGGACCAATAAGACACTAGCTCCAATGGGCCTTGAGCTTTTCTGTCAACTCTTGACAAGTCCAAAGTTACCATTAACTATATTTAATACCACTACATAAATATAGTTGCACTCTAGGCCTTATCTATAAATTATATCCCAAGACTTTCTTATACATGCAACTCCTTCATAAAATATTCATAGTAATATAAAGTCATAAACGTAAACTGCCACTTTGTAAATTACTATATCTTAATCCTTGAGTACCTGGTTTAATCCTTTTAAGTTATTCATTATATATTTATGAAATCCAATTCCATAAATATATATACTTTAGTAATTTCTTACCAAAGTGGTTAGGCCTAACTCTCTGAATAACAAACCCATTAAACTTATCTCAAGGGAATATTGTGTATCTCCGTCAAGAGACTAGGAATTCCATCTTGAGAATATATGTTCCATCAACACTAAATGTGGCTGCCCAACATACTGAGGTTTTGACCGTTACTTTAGATCTCACTCCTGATATATCAAAACAACCTACACCTCATGATCAAGTCCATTATTCTCTCAGGATTAAGAGTTCATGCAATTATAAGTCGTGAGATTTATTATTCATTTGACAGTCGTTAGAAGAATAATAAAACTCACAGCGGTCCAGTTCAATATGTTTTAACTCTTAAAGCATATCAATATATCAACTAAAAGTCTCCACTTCCATGATCAAGACAAATCATCGTAATTGATATGTTATAATCTTCGCAGATGAAATGCCCAATTTCATCACCGACTACGAACTATAATTCTGAGTTTACAAAAAACTTGTGATTTATATCTTTTGTGACTTTCCACATAAATCACTTACTATGCATCTCATGGACTATATGATAATGTCCGAATATTTATGTTACCATTATTTCAGATAATAAATAAAACAACTTTATTAAACACAATATTAAGTCATACATAATGTCATACTTAATATTATACATAGCATCATACAATAGGATTTAAGGGCACTAATCCTAACTGCTACAACTTAGAAATAAAAGTCATTGGTAACACCAATAGGTGGCTTAAAGCCTTGAACTACAAGTCATTTGGGTGACACTGAAACCATTTGCTACAAGTCTTATATTTGAAAATTCCATGATCATTAACCAAGTATGACTCATTTAAGGTCTCATCATCTATTATTCCTCCCAAATTTAATTCAAAATCTAAATTCAAATTTAAATCACAAAAGAGATCTTTTAGCATCAATGGCTCAATGCATTTGGAAAATACAATCTGAATTTATTATCTCATCAACTTATCTCCTTCCAACATGACAACTTAACTAGCTTGTAACCCATGCATACACATTGATGCATTTTAAAAATAAACACATTTTTTATGATAAAAATATACATAATTAATCGAATTAATAGAAAAAATAAAAGTAATTAGATGCATGTTAAAATTTCTGTCTAAGTTTAATACCAATTATAACCATTTTTATTCTAATTTTTATTAAGATTGGTGATTTTTGTTGAGAAGATATATGATTGGTTTTTTTTTTTTTTTGTTTTTTTTATTATTTATTTTATAGTTCATTAATATTAAACTCTTAAAAATTTTGCACTCATTAACTCATTTGAAAAAATAATTAAGAAACTTAAGTAGACTGTGGAAACATTGCACAAAATTAGCCCACAATTGAAATCTAATTTGGAATCTAATTGAATTTTCTCTTAGTTTTGGCTTTATATATATATATAGCCAAAGCTTAGAGAAAATCCAATTAGGTTTTAATTGGATTCTCAATTTTGTACCACGTGTTCTATTTAATTTTTAATTTTGTGTCAAGTGAATCATTGAGTGAAAAAATTGAAGAGTTCAAATCCAATTAGATTCTAAATTGAATTTCAATTAGAGTCCAATTTTTCGCCACATGTCCATCTATTTTTTAAATTTGTGTGTGTGTGTGTATATATATATATAATGAGAAACCATTACATATTTTAGAAACGTATGGTTTAAAAAAAGTATAAACTAATACTATGTATAACTAGCATGTAACTCGTGCATCTGCACGGAAATATTGAACGATATTGATAAAAAAGAACAAAAAATGGAACAATTTTATGAGTATTCATTTGAATTTTTTAAAATTTAAATTATTATTATTATTCAAGGGAAAAAAATGTAGATTATTATTCTGATTGTTGTATAAGGAATTTGATAGCTGTAGACACCGCATTTTGTACCACTTACGACTCGGGCCCCCGTTCCCCAATGATGCCCAAACTCTAAGGCCCAAGGCCAGTTAAGAGCCCAATCAGATATCAAATTGATTTGAGGAGTTTTAAAATGGAAAATATAACCTTTTAAACGAGCAAAAATCTATTTTTGGAAATAAAATGACCAAAGTGGCTCTCGGCTCACGTACATAGGTAGCAGCCTGCGTACGTAGGCCAAAACATGCGTATGCAAGCACACTTCTGCGTACGCAGCTAGGGTTTAAGAGACATAAAAAAAAGCAAGTTTTCTGCAATAATGACTAAGGTTTGGAATGAATCCTACATCGTCTGAGAGTTGTTTCAAACCCCTTTTTTCCACTATATAAAGTCTTACATGATATATTTTCAAAACACATAGAAATCCCACGGGAGAAATACAAGATTCACTAGAAAATAGTGAATCAAAATGGAGTTTTTCACAAAACACCCTTAAGAGTCAATTTTGTTTGTTGGGACCTTTTTTGGCCCTAATCCTTTTAGTTTAACGTTGCTAATCACATTTCTATTCAATTGTGATAGATTTGACTAAAAGGAACGATCAAAATCAGCTTATAAAGCTTCTCATTTGAGGTATTGAGTCTAACTCTTTCTTTTCATTCCTTTTTATTTTATGTATTTATTTTTAATTTTAATCTTGTTTGCTTGCTTTGTTTATGCTTATACATGTTTGTTTAGGTTAGTTTTATAGTTTTCTTTATATCCTGAGCATGTTTGGTTGTTAAAATTAGGGTTTTCATTTGTGCTCTGTTTTTCTACTTTGCTGTTTCTAGGTTAGGGTTTCGAGTAGAGCTGCGCAAGCATGCCTCATGCATGCGTACGTGGGCCTCCTCCTTCGTGCGCAGGTGCTTGGCCTGCGTACGCAGTCTTCGGTATGCGTACGCAGGCCACTGCCCAAAGACCCTAGTTTAGTCTTCTACTTCTGTCTCATTTTATTTTCTTATCTCACATGTTCCTTTTTAAGTTTCTTTTTATGTATATGTGTATCTAATGCCTCTATTTCGCATGTTTTATTGTTATTTACCTTTGATATGCTAGATTAGGGTTTCATCTCTTGTTTCTTAGTTTGATACCATGAACATGCATTCACATGCCCATGCGTGATGCCATAGGTGCAGAGTTGCTGCAAGGTGAATAAAGATAAGTCATACATTCACATGAACATGCATATGTGTTGTTATGTTTTGTATGATGAATATGTAAATGTGTTGTGGTGTTGCGTTTTGTGTTTAATTGATAAATGATGTACTTGCTGTCATGATTAAGTTGTTGCCTTATATATGACATGATAGGGTTTTCACATGTTAGATGAATGCTAGGGTTGTATATGTGTGGTTTGGTTTCTTATGCTTTATGGATGGATATGTATGTGTTTTGAGATGATGATGCCATGTTGTATGCTTAGATGTATGCTAGTGTGTGTGTGAGTTTAGGACACAAGTGTTGAACATGATTTTATTAAGTTTAAGACGTAAGACACAATGATGGGAGACCAACCTTAGGGTTGGGCGGTCTTGGGTGTCTAACACCTTCCCAAGAATGTACCTAAACTTTGAATCCATATCTCTGGTAGTAAGATCAATATTCCTTCCTTGAAAGGACGCTATATTCATGGTTCCCTAGGCCATTACAAAACTAGGTGGTGACTCATCCGTTGTGTCCACAGTGGCAACTCTGCTGGGGATGATGAGTTTAATTCATTTGTGTCTTATTTCTTAAACCTTGATAAAAACTATTTCAATACTTGTTTGCACACACATCACTTGGTTTCTTTTGTCCCTTAACCTCGGTTGGTGATGGGTGGGAAGATGGAAGGCTCCATTCGGGCCCAAATCTTCTGGAGTTCATTCCACCAACTCACATTCGGTGTCATCGCCTATAATGGAATTTAAGTACATTAAAGGTTTGCTACCAATCCACTATGGGGTCCACTTAGGCCCTCAGTTGGAATCATAGCCCACCAAGTTGTGAGTGACCTACTTATCTATCCTTTTAGCCTTAGGGAGCCTACCCACACTAGAGAGAACCTAGACCCTATCACAAAGAATACTCTTTATATCTCTTGTTTGTTCAACCATATATCATGTGTTCACCTAATTCTAAAGAACGAATAAAAGATGTAAAAAGGGAAGGGATAGCCCTAAAGTTATGGTATATCCTAAGACGTTTTGGGATAAAAGAAAAGAAGTTCTCACATATAAGAGGCTTATCCCTAAATCCAAAGGTATATCTTAACTTGAAAGGTTCATAAGACCATAGCCTAATTGCTATCATAGGCCCAAGTGGAAAAAGCCATTTTGAAAAAGAGGACTTTAAGTCTAAGGTAACAAATATGCTATGGACTTAGCATCCTACAAAGCCAATATGAACTTCCCTAATCTTGGGCCTCCTTGTTGTATGCCTAGGCCCAAAATGATGAGAACTTCATAGACTTTGAGAGGAAGGCTACAATATCCTCTAGCTAAAGGGCTATTAAAGAAAAAAAAAATGATGAATAAAAATGAAAAGCCCGAAGGTGATGAATACATTGTAAGCCATGTTTGAGACAAAGGGTTGAAAATTTCTAAGTGCATTTTAATGAAAGCCCATGAGAGTAAGATGAAAGCTTTATTGTAAATGGACCAAAGCCCCATGAAACAAGGGTTAAAAATCCATGAAAGGGAAGGGAGTGATATTGTAATCGGGCCTTCATTAAAATGAACTTAAAAATTTTCTAAGGACATCTAAAAAGTTAAAGAAACCTTTAATTGAGACATTAACTTAATGAAAATAGGGCTTCTTTTTAGGCATCATTGCGCCGTCAAAGTTAAGAAAATTCGTCCCCGCTCCCATTTGGATTCGAGAGAAAGGAAAGCGCTTGACCAAGATTGAGGACACACACGAAGAAGAGGAAGAGACCCCCCAAGAAACAATGACTACCTCCGTGGAAGACTCAATGGCACAAAAGATCCTTAAGGCTTTGGATGAACATGGAGAGGCCATTAAGAAAATGGGAGGGCGTCTCACTAGGTTGGAGGAATCTAAGCTCAAGAAGCCTTCACATGTGGAAATCGATGATGATGAGGAGGAAGTGGAAGAATATGACGAAAAGGACAAAGCGAAATATGGAAGGAACAAGCAATTTGAGAATCTCACCGCGGTAACCATAACTATGAGGGAAAAAATGGAGAAAATTCAACTCGCCTTCCGCAAGGCACAAGGGATGGATGATTACCTCTATAACATGGGGGAAGTGAGTTCAAAGGCTCTTGCTATATTGCCTCCCAAGTTCAAGATTTCCGATGCGGAAAAGTTTAATAGGATTGGAGATCTGAAGCAACACGTAAGGAGATATCTAAGCATCGCTGAAATGAAGGGGCTATATGAGAAGCAAACTTTGCATGCATTTCCCCTCTCACTCACGGGAGGTGCATCAAGGTGGTACTATAGCCTTGATCCAAGCAAAATTATGGTGTGGAATGAACTAGTGGAGTTGTTTGTGGACCAATTCATCTTCCACACCATGATTGATGTGACTCTAAGAGATTTGGAGAGTACCAAACAAGGTGTAGGGGAGACATTTTCTGAATACATGACTAGATGGAAGACAAAGGCATCTAGAATGATCAATAGGCCAAATGAGAAGGACCAAATCAACATGATCATCAAGAACTTGCTTCCGGCTTATAATAGTAGGCTTTTGTCATCACCTATTAGCTCATTTGGAGAACTATGTGATTGTGGGACAAGAATTAAGGACATTATCAACAATGGACAATTGAAGAAAGGGAAAAGTAAGCCTCCAACCAAGAAAACATATGGAGGGGGAGTAACCACCACTAAAGCGCCCAATCCCATAAATGTGAGCGCCATCATACCCCAACAAACACTAGCCTACCCAAAGAAAGCTCGTCGAGAATTCTCCGACCTAGGAATAACCCTCACCCAAGCATATGAAAGCCTATCCTCCAAAGGATTCATCAAACCTTTAGACCCTACACCCATGCCTAATCTCATACCTCCCACTTGGAACCTCAATGAATATTGCCACTACCACAAAAAATCAGGCCACAAAACCGACAATTGCTTCCGCCTCAAACACGAAATACAAGACCTCATAGACAATGGAACTCTCCCAAATCCCAACATTATCACCAAACCCAACATTAGAAAGAGCCCTTTGCCCAATTACCATAGGGCTCCTCCTCCATATCAAAATTGGGTGCAAATAGATGAGATTGAATGGGATTGCTCAAAGTTGATAGAAACTACAAATGTCAATGCCGTGGACGTCCAAGGAATATGGGATGAAGAAAATGAAGTCTTAAAGGAAGCGGTAGCGGTGTGGGGAATACTTCCCAAAAGAGTGACGAAATTAAAGAAAGGGTCTTAGAGGACAATGTAGCAAATATCACTAGAATTAAGAAGCACTACAAACCATCCTTTTTGGAAAAAGATCATCCTGTTAGAGATTTAGGGGAAGGGTCCAAGCCCACGGAACCTAAAGGAAAAGAAGACAAAGAAGAAGAAGATAGGTTCTTAATGCAATTGAAGAAAACCCAAGCTCATAAGTTCGTATGGGGCTTACTCATGGCCTCTCAAAAGCATCGTAAGGCTCTCTTGGATGCCTTGAATGGGAAAGAAGTACCTATAGAAACTACACCTCAAGAAGTTTGTCTCTCATGGGAGTCAAGGGTTCCTTACACCCCCTCTTTGCCTTTTCCGATGAAGATCTCCCTCCCGAAGCAACTACTCACACTAGACCCTTGCAAATCATCTTTGAATGCATGGGTGCCAAGGTTCTGGTGATGCTTATTGACAATGGGTCCGCCTTGAATGTTTGTCCTTTTAGGACCGCCCTCACTATTGGCCTAGATATGGAGATTATCATCCCTTCTCCTTTGACTGTAAGGGCATACGACAACACTTTAAGGAAGGTCATGGGTACTTTCAAGGCTCCTTGCAAGATTGGGCCAATAGAAACCATTATGGAGTTTCATGTCCTAGACATCACCTCAAATTACAACATTCTCTTAGGAAGAGCTTGGCTTCACCCCAATGGGGCAATCCCCTCCTTACTACACCAAAAGATGAAGATCCCATGAAAAGGAGGGATTACCATAGTGCTTGGAGGGCCCTACAGCAGGCATGATGAATTTGGAAGGATCACTTGGCTCTTCATTGGTGATGGCAAACACGTCCCTAATCGTCTTCATCTTGATCCTCATTGCTTCAGCATCCATGTAGTTCACCCAATTGAACTTTTCTTGTATCTCTTTAATCACCATGGTAGGCTTCTCTTTAAAGGTGAGCTTTTCATTAAAGAACATTTCCTAACCCAGATACACCTTTCCATCCTTACCTACCCAAGGTTCGGGGAAGCCACAATAAGGGAAGTCTTCCCTCTTCCTTCACGAAGTTCCCATTGAGAATGCCAAGGTTTTTCTTGATTCTGTCGTAGCCTTCAAAGAATCCTAAACCTTCCCTAGTCACTTAAGTCTTGACATTGGAGAACTCGACTACCCCTTTTCCTTCTATTCCAAGGCCCATACCAGGCATGTATCCCATGTTCTTCATCATTGCAATCATCTCATGGCTACAATATGGGAACAAGTCGGTAGTATACCTTCCATCCTTCAACCCATAGTCAACCATGTTTATGAACTCAAAGCCACTCATTTGAAGCTCACTTCCTCCTTCCTCAAGTCCACAAACCGATGCTAGAATTTCACCATTAATTGGACTTGGGTTGGGTTTTCTGAAAACATGGGGAAAAGGTTTTGTAATGCAAGTTTCAATGTAATTTTCAATATTTTCAATAAGATGAATTTTGATTTGGTTACTTTGATATGTCCTATAACATTGAAATTCTGCACTTAAATGATTCAAATGAATTTGAAAATGAAATTGATAAACAATTGGAAAAGAAAATTGAACCTATGGAACAAACTTTTGAAACTATTAATTTGGGCAATAATGAGAATCCATGCTTAATTAAAATTGGCTCAACTCTAAATGAAAAAGAAAGAAAATATCTTCAAGAACTCCTCACGGAATTTCAAGAGGTGTTTGCATGGTCCTATGAAGATATGCCCGGAATTGACCCCGAGATAGCTCAACATCACATTAATACTCATGATCACATGGTACCCGTCAAACAAAAGTTGAGAAGAATGAGGACTAAATGGCTCTTAAAAATCAATGAGGAAGTCACTAAGCAATTAAAGGTATGGTTCATCAAACTAGTACACCAAGCCGAATGGATAGCCAATATTGTGCCCCTACCTAAAAAGGATGAGAAGGTGAGGATGTGTGTGGATTTTAGGGACTTGAACAAGGCATGCCCTAAGGATGACTTTCCTCTCCCTCACATTGATGTCTTGGTGGATAACATGGCGGGAAGTGTCTTGACGTCTTTCATGGATGGTTTCTCAGGCTTCCTAGTGAGTGATAGAGGGATAGAAGTTGACTTATCTAAGATCAAAGCCGTATTGGAGATGCCTCCACCTAGAAGTGAGAAAGAGATAAGAGGTTTCTTAGGTCGATTACAATACATTAGTCGATTCATTGCTAAGCTCACCTCCACTTGTGAGCCCATCTTCAAACTCCTAAGGAAGAATGAACCACATACATGGAATGATGAGTGCCGAAAGGCCTTTGAACTTATCAAGGAATATCTCTTCCACCCACCTCTCCTAGTACCTCCACAACATGGAAAACCCTTGCTCCTATACTTCTCTATCATAGGGGATGTGGTTGGAAGTATGCTTGCACAAGAAAACGATGACAAGAATGAGAGGGTCATATACTACTTGAGCAAGAGGTTCCTTGATTATGAGTCTAGGTACACTCCCATAGAAAAGTCATGTTTTGCACTTGTTTGGGCCGTATAGAAGTTGAGACATATCATCTTACCTTTCCAAATATGGGTGGTAGCAAGAATGGACCCATTGAAATATCTCTTTGAGAAGCCTGCTTTGAATGGAAGATTGTCAAGATGGTTGATCTTATTGGTAGAATTCGATTTGAAGTATGTGGTTAGAAAAACTATCAAAGGGAGCGTCGTGTTAGATTTTTGTGCCGAGAATCCTATAGAGGGGGAAAATGGTAAAGAAGACTTTCCGGGTAAGGACATTTTGGATGTTGAGTTAAGGACATGGAAGATGTACTTTGACAGAGCCGTAAACCAATATAGGAATGGGATAGAAATACTCTTGATCACTCCCGAGGGATCTCACATACCTTTGGCAATCAAGTTGAACTTTAAAGCAACTAATAACATGGCCAAATATGAGGCTTGTATTGCCAGAATGGAAGCTCTTCGAGAATTGAGGGTAAAGGAGACCAAAGTCTTTGGAGATTCAACTTTGGTTATAGCCCAAGCACAAAAGTTATGGAAGGTGAAGGAGGAACACTTGAAGCCTTATCAACAATACTTGGAGGATTTGACCAAGACCTTTGACAAGATTGAGTACACAATCATCCCTAGAGCTCAAAATCAATTTGCGGATTCCTTAGCTACCTTAGCCTTCATGGTTGAAATACCCAAGGGAGTATGGACACGACCCTTGGAGATTGAGTAATGTCATAAGAAAGTACACAAAGGGAAGATCGAAGCTTTAGTAATGACCATAGAGGAAGAGGAAGTTTCGTGGTACTATGACATCATGAAGCTCTTGGAACTAGGGGCATATCCGGATGGTGCCGACAAGAGAGAATGTCGTTCCATTAGAATGATGGCAATACAATACATCCGATGTGAAGGACAACTCTATAGAAGGTCCTACGATGGTATACACCTTCGTTGCTTAAAGAAGGAAGAAGCCGAGAAGGTAATGGAAGAAGTTCATCAAGGGATTTGTGGCCGTTATATGAATGGGAGAATGTTAGCCAAGAAAATCCTAAGGATGGGGTACTATTGGAATACGATGGAGACCGATTGTGTGGACTATGTGAAGAGTTGCCATAATTTTCAGACACACGCCAACTTGAACCATGTACCACCTAGTGAGTTGTATAGCATGACTTCTCCATGGCCATTCTCGATTTGGGGCATAGATGTGATTGGAAGGATAGTTCCTAAGGCTTCAAATGGGCATGAATACATCCTGGTGGCAATTGACTATTTCACCAAATGGGTGGAAATAGCCTCCTACTCCGTATTGAAGGCTAAGCATGTGGCTCGGTTCTTATAAAACAACATCATATGTCGGTTTGGGGTGCCCCAAGAGATAATCTCCGATTATGGTTCCCACTTTGAGGGTGAAGTTCGGAGAGTCATGGAAGAATATAGCATTGAGCATCACAAGTCTTCACCATATTGACCACAAGCTAATGAGGCCGTAGAAACAACTAATAAGAATGTGAAGAACATCCTAGCCAAGATGGTAGTGACATACAAAGATTGGGCTGAGAAGCTTCCGTTTGCCTTATGGAGTTATAGAACTTCTATCCGTGCGTCGATTAGGGGAACACCTTACTCTTTGGTTTATGGTAGTGAGGCGGTGCTTCCTATTGAGGTGGAGATACAATCTTTGAGGGTATTGGTGGAAACCAAGGTCCTAGAAGAAGATTGGGCTAAGGCGAGATATGAACAATTGGCTTTGATAGATGAGAAGAGGGCTAGGGCACAATATCATGCACAAGGGTACCAAAAAAGGATTGCTAGAGCATTCAACAAGAAAGTGAAACCGAGAAACCTTAAAGAAGGGGACTTGGTCCTAAAAGTGTTTAAAGATGAGACTTTTGATCCAAGAGGAAAGATGAAGCCAAGGTGGTTTAGGTCTTTTATCATTAAGAAGATCATGTCTGGAAGTACTACGAGGATCACAGATTTGGATGGGGAAGAGATGCTTCGCCCAATTAACATGGATAGACTCTGGAAATACAACATTTAAAGAAAAAAAAAAAGAGAAAAAAAGCCTGCTAGGTTGAAAACCCGAAAGGGCGGCCTAGGCAAAAATTAAGGCAAAAGAACTCCGCTAGATTGAAAACTCGAAAGGGCAGTCTAGGCAAAAGTTAGGGGAAAAGACCATGGGCATGGCGAAAATTCCTAAAGAGACTTCATGGGCAAAAATTACATGGCAATGGAAAAAGAAAAGAAAAGGAAAAAAACAAAGGAATGAGATGATAATAAGCAAAGATAATAAAAAGGTGATTCTCTTATTGCTCAAATTAAAAAAGTAACAAGATTGTTTTCATAGGAGATTTTGGAACACTCCAATCCTTTATTAAATTCAAAAACAAAAACTTGAGAATCATAAAGTGCAGAAAAGTAAAATATGAGGCATATCAAGGTGGTCACTCAGCCCTCCTTGCTTTCTTGCTAGTCTTTATATAAGCTTTCTCATCCCTCAGAATCCACTTCATGTCATCCTTCAACCATTGCTTATACCTCGCAGTGGGATAGATGTATCGAGGAGGAGCAATGCCTCACGAAGCCTACCTAAGATCCTATTAGTAAACACCTTGGTGTGGAAGGCACCTTCACCACTAGGAGTTCCTTGACGCTCTCCAAATTGCCTTGAGATACGACAAGTGGAGTAGTATGAGCAGCAACGAAGTCCAACTAAAGGCACACAATAGTCCTTGTAGCAACAGTGAACCATGCTTGAGATGTGCCACTCCACGACCCATTAAATGTCGGTCTCCTTGATGTGACGCATAAGCTCCATGTACGCCTCAAAGCTCATGTCATTTTGATGGGGGGTACGGTAGGAGGTTGAAGCAACCGAAGCCTCTCTTGTAGCCATATCTGGAAAAAAAATATAAATAATAATGAAAGACGATATAAGGTGCCTCGATGGGTTGAAAACCAAAAGGCAATCTATACAAAATTAGAGGAATCTCGCTAGGTTGAGAACCTAGGCAAAAGTTAGGAATTATACTTGAAGAAGAAGAGGACTTCTTGCAAAGAAGCTTGCTTCCTTCCTATGAAAGGCATCCAAACCATGGAGGGTTTCCGCCAAGATCAAGCCCACCGGGTTACCTCTCTTTAGCTCATAAACCACCATGCACATCCGGAGTTCTACACAATATGACCTTTGGACCAAGAAGTACCTTGCAAAAGCACATAAGAGAAAGGCACGAAGAAAGTATGAACGTGGCCTCTCATCTATGGGAATGACCAAGTCAGAAAAGTGTGCAAAAACCAAGCTAAGGTTGAGTTTACCAAAGACGCACTACCTATTTGCCGTAGCAAGAAGGACGCCCAAAGACTGTGCATGCATGCCTCATGCATGCGTACGTGGGCCTCCTCTGCATACGCAGGTGCTTAGCCTGCGTACACAATCTTTGGTATGCGTTCGTAGGCCATTGCCCAAAGAACCTAGTTTAGTCTTCTGCTTCTGTCTCATTTTATTTTCTTATCTCACATGTTATTGTTTAATTTTCTTTTTATGTATATGTGTATCTAATGCCTCTATTTCGTATGTTTTATTGTTATTTACCTTTGATATGCTAAATTAGGGTTTGATCTCTTATTTCTTAGTTTGATACCATGAACATGCATTCACATGCCCATGCATGATGCCATAGGTGCTGAGTTGCTGCAAGGTGAATAAAGGTAAGTCATACATTCACATTCACATGCATATGTGTTGTTATGTTTTGTTTGATGAACATGTACATGTGTTGTTGTGCTGCGTTTTGTGTTTAATTGATAAATGATGTATTTGCTGCCATGATTAAGTTGCTGCCTTATATATGACATGATAGGGTTTTCACATGTTAGATGAATGCTAGGGTTGTATATGTATGGTTTGGTTTCTTATGCTTTATGGATGGATATGTATGTGTTTTGGAATGATGATGCCATGTTGAATGCTTAGATGTATGCTAATGAATATGTGAGTTTAGGCATAGTTTTAAAAACCGGACCGAATTGGCCGGTTCAACTAAGAACCGAACACTAATTCGGTCAGGTTATTGTTAAAAACCAGAAACTGCCGGTTTAACCTACAAAACCGAAAACCGCTACGGTTAAATCGGTTTTTAGCAATTCTTCATTAAAACTTCAGATGCTGTGTTTTTTTTTAAAAAAAAAAGAGAGAGAAAGAGAGACTTTGTTTCGAATTTGAGATAAGAGATTTTGATTTTGAAAATACTCTCAAGCTTGAAGTGGTGAAGCCTAAGACACCAACAGTAACCCCAAAAACATCAGATCTCCTATCTTTGTATTGAGGAAGGAACCCAAAAATGAAGCAAATTTACAATGATTTGATCTTTCTGCTTCAGCCTTGTTTGTTGCTCTTTCACAGTTGCACTTGCACATACCCATACTGATGAGAGAGACAGAGAGAGGGAGAGAATATTGAAGAGGGAAATGAAAATTTAGAAAAAAGTAGCATAGGAAAGAAACTAAGTTCTGACCTTAGAGTTGTTGTTTGAAAGTTTGAATAAGACATTAAAACGTGTGGATAATAGTAGAGTTTCAAAATGTGTGGTGGGTGTGATATACACGTGTAAGTGTAGGATAGGTGAGAAAAAATATCAAGTGGGCAATGATATTGTTACCCATTGGTGACTTACTTTTTGTTATTTGACAAATTAAAAAATAACTAAAAATGGTTAGTAATTGTTACACTTTACCTTTCTATGGTTTTTTTTTTTTTTTTTTTTGTGTTGAATTTTGTTAAGTGGTGTCAAAAAGTTGGTAAGTTAATATTTAATATTTTACTATAATTTAATTTTTTTAGTTAAAATAACTAGTTATAAAATTATCTATTTATTTTTATAATTAATAATTATTTATTTATTATTTATGACATCAATCGAACCCCGGTCGGACCATAAAATTGGTAAACATTCCCTATACCGGTTCTTTCACCGTACTAGTTTTTAAAACCATGAGTTTAGGACATAAGTGTTGAACATGATTTTATTGAGTTTAAGACGTAAGACACAATGATGGGAGGCCAACGTTAGGGTTGGGTGGTCTTGGGTGCCTAACACCTTCCCAAGAATGTACCTAAACTCCGAACCCATATCTCTGGTAGTAAGATCAATGGTCCTTCCTCGAAAGGACGCTATATTCATGGTTCCTAGACCATTGCAAAACTAGGTGGCGACTCCTCCGTTGTGTCCACAATAGCATGAACCACTATGGTTGATAACAATCTCTTAAAAAAATAATTGAAGTAATGAAATTGTTTGTTTATCAATTGGGATTTGATACAAAAACAAAATTGAAATCTACATTTAAAAGTACCTCATGCTTGTAATGCTAAAGTTTTGTATTATGTTTATGTATGCAGTGATGATAAAGTGGTCTTAAACTCTTATATATGAATTACTTATAGTCATATATTAATGTTAATGTTTCTACAACTTGTTGGATTTATTAATTGTAAAAGAAAAAAAAGCTATAGTGTCGCATCTATTAATTGTAAAAGAAAAATGTTATAGTGGAATTATATTGATTCACATGAGAACTTGTTGCATCTATCAATTGTAATAGCAAAATTTTTATGGTGGAATTATATTAGATAACATGATGTTATAAGTTTGAAACATTAAATCACAAATTTGCAAGTTCTCTTACCACTCATTCTCAATCTCTTGTACATAGTTGTAATGTTTGAATTTCCCCCTTTATTGAAGAAAATAATATGAATTAAGAGCTTTTTGTCTAATTCTATCCGACATGTGATCTTTATACGCTTGTTTAGAAAATTCAAATTACTTCACATGATCATTTAGGGATGCAAATGCAAATAAGATTATTGTTTGCTTAAGCTATGATAGAATGTCATGGATATTTTTTTCCAGCCTCTTTTATTGGTTCTCTCAATTTTAGTGTGTAGTAAATACTTATGCACCAAAATTAAGAAATTTTTTTTATGAAACATGGTGCAAAATTAGACCACAATTGAAATTTATATGAATTTTCTTCTGAAAAGAATAGATTTGATGTTCTTATAAAAATTTATAGTTTACAGCATGTATCTAGAAATAAAAACCACTTACTTTCATAAAATCTGAACATCCATAAACTTAAATACACAGATATATACAACAAATAGCATTACAAAACAAAATCATTAACAAACAAAAACTAAACTTAGCTAATATAACTATTATATGGCTCGATTAAGGTGAATAATCACTGTCTTTCTTACTTTTCAAAAACCAGAAGAGAAAAAATATTACATATATGAGTTGCTTTTTATCTACTCCAACTTCTATTACACCCACGTACCTATGTGTCAAACCACAAAAACTTTCATACAATAGATAAAGCTAATACAGATAAAGTTTTAAGCCAAAATAAGATTACCCATCATGAATTCTCTTAATTTTTTCAACTTCTCATTTATCAACATCCCAACCAAAGAGTATAATGAATATATATATATACTTATATATGCACAATCAAACTGAAATGAAAGAGAACAAACAGATAATTAGAGAATAATTTTCTAACTCACCTAATAAAGTTAGAACTGAAACAATTTGAGGACAATCATAAAAAAACGCAGACATGGATAACAAAAAAAATGAAAATAATTAGATAAAGTTGAATACTTGTTTTCAGAAAAACAATACACGGATACACAAAATTAATTTAATCAAAATACCCAAAACAAAACTAAAAAGGTAACAACCTAAAAGGTCAAAAACCTTAATCAAAACCAAATCTGTTGAAGTGATACACCATTACGTTCAAATCTCCTCCAAAACTAAATGAATGCCACAATTGCAAAAACAATCAAACTCTGAAATTTTTTTATTATAGTTGATGGATTTGCTGCGGTCGGAGAAGAATTAGAAGATGCAATTGGCCTCTTTCAATTCAAAGATGTTCCACCTATAGATGCCAACCTATAGGCCCAAATCAATGAGATGTTAAACAAACAATCAAACTCAAAAAAAAAAATTTATGTTCATGACTTTGATTGGATGACTGGTCAAATCCAATAAAAATATTGCATAATAAAATATCTTGATTGAAGAACAACTACCAGTTGTGTGAAGGAATTGACCGTGGCAAATTCTGATAGCTAGCTAATTCCCAAAGTGCATTCATCTCTAGAGACATTTGAGTTTTCTTCAATAGAGTAGCAAATTTGGGCTGAATCTACCACTGCTTTCATTTGTTTATAAAAGCAAAACCAAGAATTAATGGGGGTTTTAGGAGTTGAGAAGACAACCAAGTGCAAACTGCCTAAACGTCAAGTTCATTGAGTCATAAACATTGTATTGAGATTCAAAATATTGTATTGAGATTGTAGGAGAGTAAATGTTATGTTATTTTGTTCACCATCCTTATTGCTCTTCCAAGACAAATCCATAAGTGATTTATTCATAATGGACACTTGGAAGGATAATTAAGGGGTGGTCCTCACATCTAACACTACAATTAAGATTTTTTTGGAACACATGGCATAAAATGGGACTCCAATTTTAGATTCTAATTGGATTTTCTCTAAGTTTTTGTTTTAATTATATATATAGATATATAGATTTCAGATTCTAATTGAACACCTAGAAGGATAATTATGGTATGGTCCCCACATAAATCTAGACACATAGTGCAAAATTGGACTCTAATTTGAAATTCTAATTTGACTTTATCTAAGCTTTACCTATTAATATATATTTAATTGAATACTTGGAAGGATATTTATGGTGTGGTCCTCACATAAATCTAGACACACGACACAAAATTGTAATCTAATTTGACTTTCTCTGAGCTTTGCTTATAAATATATATATATATATATATATATATATTTGAACCTCTTCTTAAAAAAATGTGTAATTATGATTGATTTTAATTGTTCCCGTGCATATGCACGGGACTACACACTAGTTTAATTATTAAAGGGGGA
>JARYZH020001751.1:0-22806 GCA_030021035.2 Notholithocarpus densiflorus | reverse complement strand
TGCCGGTCATGGTCACAAATCCAGGTATCGGGTTTGGGGCGTGACAGATAGGGTATCTGTCAAGGTTTATGAAAAACAGATTTTCAGTTCAGTTTTGACTCTAATCTGTGATTCTGTATTTGGACTTTTTTTTCTCACAACCCTAGATATATAAAAGGATTATTTTAAGGGCCGTCAAAGTGGACACAAGTTGCACAAGTGTTGAGCAAAGTTTGTTCTAGCAAATTGTGACCGGAGACAGAATTTGCCCTAGTTCATCTCTTTTGTGAAGAAGTTGTTGTGTTTGTACACCATTGGGTTTTGTGACCAAGCATCTTCTTGATCTTCATCGTTTGGATGAACTAAAGAACTTTGCAACCAACAACTTTCTTTAGTTGGTGATTGAAGTCGCGTACTGGAATCCGCGCAATTGGTTAGTCGCGTACTGGAATCCGCGCAATTGAAAAGGAGAGTTGTCACTACAGAACAAGTCCAATTGGGTATTAGGGTAAGGGTTTAACTGTAGGTTGGTATAAAGTACTGAGATTCCTTTTCTTGTAACTGCTTGTTGTGATAATAGTGGATTCTCGAGAGTAGTGACCTTAAAATCACCCGGTGGGGTTTTTGCTGTGTTGGTTTTCCCCATTCGTAAATAAATCACTGTGTCAATTTATTTTCCACTGCACTTAGTTTAATTGGTGATTTGTTTGTGCTACCACGCGTTTGCATGTTAATTTGATTAATTAATAATCTTGACTAATTAATCAATTAATTCATCACAAGGGGTCAATACGTTCTTGGCCTATCAAAAACTTAATAATTGCTTATTAATCTTAATTGAGTGTAGAGATGACAACAATTTCAGCCTTATCTGCTCAACTTTGTGTAGGTTTTTCTTACTCTAAAAGGAGAAAGGATGGAGATATGTTTTGCTTGCCCCATGCAAAATATGTGTGTCTATACAATTTAATTTGTTACAAGTGGGATATAATATATATATATTTATTTATGAAAGTTATTTTTTTTATTACACTTAATCCATTAGGACAAAGTTTGGCTACAATTTTGACTAAAAAAATTAACAAGGGTACAAATTATGAAAATCTAGATGTTAAATACTTGAATTACATATTCTTTATGTTCTTAACATGTGTCAAATTTCGTGTTAATTAGTTATTATTGATTATTCGATCCATAAACTTATTTTTTATGCATAATTTGAGATTACAAAAACATGAAATTTAAACATTTGATTGATGATATAGTTATTGATCTTTGATAATCTAGAAATTTTGCTAGTATGAAAGATATAAGAAGAAAATGTAATTTAAATAATGGTGGATTTATCAAAATACACATCCATAAAAAAATATTGACTCAAATTTTGTCAGAATTCTATCATCATTCCCAAAACACTTGTTTCTCTTTCTCAACACTCTCATAGTTGTCTCTCTCCTTTCTCTTGTTTCTCTATCTCATTATTGTTGAAGTCATGCTTCATTAGGAACGACAAAATACAATGAACCAACTCTGCCCAACATCAGGGCCAGTCCTAGGCCTAAGCCACTTAGGCCATTGCCTAGGGCCCTCCTACTAGAGAAAAGCCCCAAATTTCGGGGGCAAAAACTGATTTTTTAAAAGAAATATTTTTGGGAGAAATTAAAAAAAATTGTAGTTAAATTTTTTTTTTTTTTCACTATTAAGAAGGCTTAAAGAATTAAGTAATGCTAGAGATAGAGATAAGACAAATTTAAATAAGGGTTTGACTAATGTGTGCCATCAGGGCATAAATTAATAAACCATTTTAGGAAATTTTTTTATGGAAAGATGAAAAAGTGATTTACAGTTTTGACAGCTTTTTTAATTCCACATAAATTTTTTTCCAAAATGGATGATTAATGTTACTAATCACAAGTGGGAAAATATTAAAAATACTATAAATATGACAGGTGCACTTCAACAAAATATTAAATGCATTTTTTAATGAATTTTTGTGATTGGTGATATATCTTTGTAATTCTCATGTTGTAAATTTTATAATATCTCTAGCACTTTTGTAAGCCTCATGTCACTGGTCACATTCGTTACAACATCAGTTTGTCGTAAAATTTGTTATAACTTTAGCATTTGTTAGGGACATATTTTATGTAATTGGCTAATCTTTTGACAAAATACACTTTGCTTGTAATTGGGTAGATCTAAGATGACTTTAAGACTTCAAGAAATATGTTGTTCAAGTTAAGTGTTAAAGCCATGAAGATCTGATCAAGAAGCAAGTGAAGAAGTGCTGTTCATTAAAGCTCGACAGCAATCTCGACAAAAAGACTTCTATCGAGATTTAAAATCGAAGCTCGACACAAGCTGTTTCTATCGAGACTTACGAATTTAGAACTTCCAGATCTGATTTTCGGCCCATGTTGAAATATTGTGAAAGTTCAAATAGTGTGTAAAACACCTATGAACGTTTAGACCCCCAAATACAAAAATACCAACACAAGCTTATAATCAAACAATATATGTGCGGAATATGAAATATAAGCTATAACCAAATTGATAACACACTCTAAACCATAATTAATCACAATCACAACAATAATTAAAAGGTAAAGAGAAAGGGAAGAAAGATGCAAACACAAAGATAACACGGTGATGTGTTATCGAAGAGGAAACCGAAGTACTCAGCGAAAAACCTCTCCGCCGCCCTCCAAGCGGTCAATAATCCACTAGAGAATGAAGTTGGGATATATGAATAGCAGAATACCCTCTAAGCCTAATCTACCCCGTGCACCTAAGCCCTCCAAGCTTCTTGCTCTAACAGGGTTACGTCAAACCTTGTCTTCTCTAGCTTACCGGATCCCGCAATCGCCCATTGCATCAACCAAAATGAATTGGTCCCTTCTAAACTGCTTCCCAAGCACCAAAATACATCCCTACTGATATGGGTATGGTGAGATAAGGATTTGGCTAAATGTACCTCTCAAGGATATGTTAATGGAGAGGGTGAGAGTAGAGAAATTTGGAGAATCAAAAGATGAAAATTGTGGATGAGTCAATCTTGTTTTTCTCTAGGGTTTCTCTCTCAAAATTCTTTCTAGAAGCTCTCTACATTTCGTGGGTATAAAGGTATTTATAGTAGGGTGTATGAGGAATGCGAAAGGTCAGGTTTCAATCAAACAGGGCATTCTGGCGACTCGACCTCGCGACTGGAATGAGTCGCGAGTTTGAATTGCGAGCTAACTGCCTGGCCAGATTGGAAGATTTGTCCTGTAGTGCTATAGCTGGCGTGACCCTTCAACTCCCCCTGCATGCTTTACATATGTGCCACTCTGGCGACTTGCCAGTCGCGAGATCTAGTCGCGAGACTCCCTTGAATTGCACACTTCTTGAGATTTCTTCACACTCTCTCACACACTACCCTTACATAATTCCCACCTAAATACAGTGTATCTAATTGCTAAATTACAAGCAAATTTGGCACGGAATAAAGCCAACACATGATTGAATAAATTCAACCTTACATATTTGTATAGGATTTCTTTTCTCACAACCCCAAACATATATAAGGATTATTTTAAAGACCGCCGCGTATGCAGAAAGTGACCTAGTTCATTATTTTCTCTGAAGAAGCTATTGCGTCTTTACACCAAGGGTTTTGTAATTAAGGAGCTTTCTGATCTTCATCGTTGATGAACTGAAAAACTTTGCAGCCAACATCCTCTTCAAGTTGCTGGAGTTAGTCACGTACTAGGATCCATGTACATTGGTTAGTCACGTACTAGGATTCGTGCATCAAGGGAAAGATTGCCGCTACAGTACAAATTCAATTGGGTATTGGGGTAAGGGTTCAATTGTAGGTTGGTATTTCGAGATAGGCCAAAGGGTTTGGTAAGATTCCTTATACTTGTAACCGCTTGTTTGTGCTGCCACGCTATTGCATGAAATTTGATCTAATTAATTAACTTGGGTAATTAATTAATTAATTGCAAGGGGTCAATTCATTTTAATCCAACAACATTTTCTCCAAAAAAAAAAAAAAATCATATTAAAAAGTAAAAAGAATGCATTTTAAAAAAAAATTATTATATAAAATGCTAATTAAATATTATTTAAGTGATAATATAAAGGCCCCATTTGAAAATTTCGCCTTAAGCCTCCGAAACGTTGGCCCGGCCCTGCCCAACATGTCCCACTCCCATCCTACGCGGGCTTTTCCCCTTCCAAAGAGATGACAGGAGATAGACACAAGACACCCAAAATCCAATCCTACCCCATTCAGCTCTATTGGGTGATGTAATACGACTATTTGTTTCTTCATTTTTTATTACTTTTGATAACAATACTGATTGTGAAGTTGGGTGTACTTAGTTCAGTCAATAAGTTAAACGTGTATGAAAAAATACCCAGTCCAAGAAAATGTCATCGGAAGAAGATGACATTAAGTTGATTCCTAAGTTGGATGTACGCGAATGTTTGTTCTCTTACAAATGGACTTCTTCATTAGGATTCTACATGACTTGGATAACCACTTTCCTAGAAAACTGCCTACCTTCGTTCACTACAAGAAATTTGGTCTTTAGCGACGGCATATAGTCGTCACTAATGCTTTAAATATCGTCGCTAATTATATTGGCGACGAAAAATGTCGTTGCTAATTTTCGTTAAACGAAAGTGGTAACAAAAAAGTTTTTTAGTGACGATATTAATGTCGTCACAAATACAATACTATTAACGACGACAAAGTCATCGCTAATAGTGACAATTGTCGTCATAAATAACTCGAGACCCTAAGATGAAATGTCGTCGCCACTAGCTCATTAGTAGTGATGAATTTTTTTGTCGTCGCTAGTAGATTATTATTAACGACGACATTTTTGTTGTCACTAATATGTCATTACTAGCGACGACGCTTGTTGTCGTCACAGATAATGATATATAAGTGACCACAAACATGTCATCACTAAAAATTGCATATTAGCGATGATATTGTTTGTCGTCACTAGTGATATGATAAAATATTAGCGATGACATTGTCGTCGCTAATAATATTTTACATTTTTTTTATTTTTCTTTAAAACTTACATTCTGAATTTTACATGGGTATTGAGTAGTGTGTGTTTGAATTTGGCTCGTCAATAAAAATCAAATGATCAAACTTGGCTTGAGCTTGAGACAAGCCTAAAAACAATATTTGAACTCGATCTTGTAAGAATGCCAAAAAACTTGAACTCGACTTGGCTTAGCTTGATTAATTAGTCAAGCCAAGTTCGAGCTTAATATCAAGGTCAAACTTGAGCTCAAGTCAAGATTTTTAGCTTAGGATCCAAAAAAATTGTATCATCAAATGCTTATATCACCAAAAATCAAGTAAACAAAT
Source organism: Notholithocarpus densiflorus (assembly GCA_030021035.2). Lineage (NCBI taxonomy): Eukaryota > Viridiplantae > Streptophyta > Magnoliopsida > Fagales > Fagaceae > Notholithocarpus > Notholithocarpus densiflorus. The sequence continues at coordinate 17,453 of JARYZH020001751.1, read as the reverse complement.
ATATATATATATATATATATATAATATATACTCATTTTATTATGCTTCTAACACCCGTGATTAGAATTTGTTCAAATTACAACTTTACAGAATTAAATCCATTCATCATCATTTATTGTCTATAACTTGAGTAATTGTTCAAAATACAATTTTTACATCCACATTTGTCATTCGTACAACTATAATCTTCACAAATCTAAATAAATTAACATTCCAAAAAAAAAAATATATATATATATATATATGAATAAACAAGCTATAAATTAACATTCCAAAACATATGTGTAATGTCATAATAATAAGTTTATTTAGTAAACATATATCAAGCTATAAATGAGCTTAAGCTCAGCATGTTTTGTATCGAGCCCTATTGTTCATGAGCTTGTTCGCGAACAACTTTTTTTGCTTGAGCTCAGCTTGTTTATCAAACAAGCCTAAAACTAAGGCTTAAGCTTGACTTATTTGTAAATAAACGAATATGAACGAGCTTTTTATCTAGCCGAGCCTGAGTTGTTCATGAACGGCTTGGTTCATTTACAGTCCTATGTAATTGTAACAACTAGGCCGAAAAACGATTTCTTTAGTCTCTGCACATAAAATTACTTTAAATTGTTTTGTTTCGTCTTGCTTTGGGACTTGAATAAAACTAGTTCTTGATTTGGTGTTAGCTGTAGTGTTCAAAAATTAAAGCATTGGAAAAGATTAAGGTGCCTATTAATAATTGAATATTAAATATTTCTTAGAATGAGCTTAGGGTATCTACCAATAATTGATTAGTGAACGTAAAGGGTGGTTGGCTTAAAGGTTTAAAAAGCCTTGTGAGATCTATGAGGTCTTAGATTTTAAACTTTTAGCCGAGTAACTTTGTGTTCCCACTATCATGGTGTTTCTTGTGGGAACTATCAAGTATGTAGAGCGAACACGTGCTCTCTTTCTGGCAAGCATGAACCAGTTTGGATGTTCAGTGTTGCCAAAGCCAGACCCCGGGCCTGATTTTGAAGAAGTCATGAAGATGAGCTCTTCAATGACGTTGGAACAGGTTGAAACACAAGTATATGGGATGCCAAGCTCAGAGGTTGAAAATCCTAAAAGGTCATACTCAGTACACAAAACTTTTGCAAATGGTTCTGAATCCAAAGATGAAAGGAGACCCTTAGATGACATGCAATTGTTACAGGAAGCACATCTTCTCTTTGACAAATTCAAGGGTCTTATTGTAGGCCTCCATATCAGTTCCAAGGTAAGAGAAAGGAGCCAAGATATCTTTCTTACTATATCTGCAGCTGAAGCATTTAGACTAATAGAGTGTGAGCTCAATTTCATGTATGAGTATCTCCACACCAAGGTGGTTGTGGTTCGCTGCACATTTGGGTACTTTCTACGCTTTATTAGCTTTACTTTAATCGTTGGAGCATTGGCATTATTTTCAATTGAGAATCAGCATGAGTTACATCATGTTAGAAAGTTTGATATCATCCTTACTTATGTATTACTTGGTGGGGCATTAGGCCTTGAGGCCATATCAGTCCTAATGCTTATATTATCCGACCGGACCCTCCTAGCTGTGAAGGGTGGCCGGAGCAAACTCGTTGATGAAATTTTCTTGAAAAGAAGCAAGTGGTCTAAGTCAGTCTCCCAGTACGATATGATAAGCTATTGTTGGAATGATCCTCCAACATGGGTGTACACATTAGCTAATTATGTTGGCGCTGGTGGAGTGCTAGAGAAGATGACTATATTGCGTTTTTCACATTCAAAGAGAGTTTGTGAGGCTCTTGAGGAATTTATTTTCACCGAGCTGAGCTTGAAATCTGGGAATGTAAAATCTATAAGAGCTGCCAGGGATGCATCTTCACAAAGAGGTGATTGGGCTCTTCTACAGACTTCTAGCTATTTCAAACTAAAATGGAGCATTGGGGAGTATCAGTATGCGGAAAGCCTTCTCATTTGGCACATGGCTACTGAGATACTCTACGCTCAGGAAACCAAATCAAGTACTGAAATTGATAATGATAATAAAAGTAATAGAGAAACATGCAAATTACTCTCAGATTATATGTTTTATCTTCTTGTCATGAAGCCTAAAATGATGGCCCCTGTGTTAGGCAATTGGCAAATAGTCTTCCAGGACACTTGTGCAGAAGCTAAGCGATTCTTTCACAAAAAAAAAAAAAGCATATCGAAGAAAGCTGAAGCCTGTGGAAAAATCCTTGAGGTGGTAAGGGAATACATTTCGGATGATTCGAAGGGAAATGAAATCAAACCAGGGTACAGATCAGCTAATCTGAAGGGAAATGTAAGCAAATCTGTGTTTATTGATGGAAGTATCCTAGCAAAACAGCTCAATGACGACAAGGAGTTGAAGACAGACAAATGGAAGCTAATGAGCCGAGTTTGGGTGGAATTGATGTCTTATGCTGCCATTAATTGTAGACCAAATGTACATGCGGAGCAACCTAGTAAGGGTGGAGAGCTCTTGACATTCATTTGGTTACTGATGAATCATCTGGGTTTTGGAACACAGTTCTACGAGCAGGAACGCCAAGCTAGAGCCAAAATGGTCCCGCGAAAGTAAGGTCACTAAGGAACAAAATAAAGATCGGAGGAGGAGAAGGTGTGACAAACTCTGACCGCGAGTGGCAAACACTTTAAGCCAGTGGAACTACCACTTTTATCGACGGCATCGTTAAAATGGATGTAAAATTAGCTAGGAAGTATTCGTTTAAGGTGTTGTATTTATATGGTATTCGTGTGGTGTTGTATTTATATGGTATTTGTATCTTCATATTAGTGTTGTATTAAGTATTTTATATTATTTTTCTAAAAAAAAAAGTATTTTATATTATAATTTTTCAAAAATTGCTTGTATTATGGGACCCCCTGAATTTTTTTTATACTAATAAAATTAAATTTTGGTCCATAATTTGAGCAACTTAACAATATATTAGAGTCTTTCAAGCAAAAAAAACTATATGCTTTTATATTCTTTTAAACTTATACTACCGCTTTACTTTTAGTTTTTGCTTTACCTGACACATTGTCATTGTACGACTACTTTTCCTCATAAACATTATAATATATATTATACAACTAATTGGTCAAAGTCACGTAAATTTAGTTTTTTTCATTGTACAACTACTTTTTCTTTTTTAGATAATTTTGATTAGAAAAAATAGTAGTTTTAGTTAATTAAATTAATAAACTTAAAAAGTTACTTAATTTATATATATATATATATATATATATAAACTTTTTGATGAATTGACTTGTTTATTAAAATGGGTTATGAAGTCGAAGTCGGTGGCTTGAACTTATCCTAATTCATGCTTGTTTGGAGTGGCGTATAAGACTTGATGTCCTATTTCAAGTGCAACTATATTTCTTAATTGTTTTAGGACTCTTAAACTGATACCTAACCGGCTTAGATATCCAATTCAACTTGGAATTTATATTTGGACCTCACGTGATCAATATACATTGACCGATTTGGAATTGAAGCAAATTCTATCCTTGAGATGAGAATAGAGTTCCACTTGAAGTAGTCTTTGCTTGGATTAGTATTTGCACGTGGACATAAGGAAGTTTCATGGAATAAAATTCTAGTGCTTGAAGGAATAGTATCTTTTACCGACTTGATATCCTATATAAGGAGGAAGGTGCTTCGGCAATTTATTTAAAAAAAAAAAAAATAGAGAGTGAAATAGAGATTGGCTGTCTCGTATTTATGAGAGTTCTCTAGTTTAGAATAGAGTGCAAGGTTTTCTCTATTCCTTGTATTTGTGAGAGAGCTATTGGGTGTATTGGGGATTGGGTGTGTGTGAGAGGATTGATACACCAACTTGTATATCTCCATAATTTGATTAGTAGAATTTCTTCGTCGTTGCCTGTAGATGTAGGCCAAAAGTTGAATCACGTAAATTCTTGGTGTTCTTTTGTTTGTGTGTGTTTATTTATTTTCAGATTTTAGGTTTGCTTCGTTCCTATTGTTTATTTCTTGGAGATCTTTCTATAGTCATAATATTTTCATAATCAATATTGAGGCGAAAGTGCTATCCGGAGGTGCTTTCCTACAACAGTCGTGTTCATATTATTTATTTATTAAACAACTTTTAGTTATGTGGTTTTCAGTTTGATCCATAATAAATCAATCTATGTAGTTTTTCGTGGACACAATTTGAATATGATTATGTCCGCAACACTAATAATGATCCATAAATCAACCAAGTACAGCTTATCGATATTACCAAGCGGGCTCACGAGTCACAACCCATAAGCTCAATTAAGATGGTAACTTTATTAAGCAAAAAGAAAGATGGTAATAACTATAGTTGTCAAAACGTAAATCATATCATGTATCGAATACTATCATGTATAGTAAAATATACAAACATTTAATAAAATTTATAAAAACATTATATATATATTTATATATATATATAAAGGGTATATTCATTATAAATTTTGAATATATTCAACTAATGGCTAATTTATTTATCACTTATGTAATAATACTTAACAAACTAACTAAATAAATCAAATTAGCATGTGCTTATAACATACAAATTCAAATTACTTAAATTCAAAAGTGATAATATATTACAAATGACCCAAAAATAATAATTTATTTTCATCATATTCATCATATTGTCTAATTAACCGCATCTAAGTCAATACTATCATCATATTTATCATTTTGCAAACTTATTTCTTTATTAAATTTTTCTTCATCTTGTTAACATTTACTATCTCTTCTTGTTCTTTTTATTTTAATAATTTTTTTATAAAAAAATTTCTTCTTGGCATTCTAGTTTCTTGGACTTATAACAATAATGACAAAAATAAAAATTAATTATTTTGTCAATTAATATCTTATTCATAGTATAGAAAATAAATTTACAAATATTAAAGTGAAGTGTAAGTGTGTACTGTGCAGTCCAAATTTTGTAGGAGAAAGAGAGGAAAAAAAAAACTTATGAATATGTTATTTAATTAGGCTAAATTAAGTAACCTAATAATTTTGTGATAAAAACAAGTCTAACAACTTGTTAGATTAAAATAAAAGTAAAAATTTAAACAAAAAATTTTCATTTGAAGCATTTTTCAATGTATCGTACGATATGTATGATTTTACGATACGATATGTATACTGTATCGTACAATTCATAAGCACTTACAATACGCTGATATAATATAGAACTTTTTACACACAATACGATACATATTGCATATCGTATGATACTGACAACTATGCTAATAACTAATAACCGTTATTCTTTAAGAAGAGCATTAATTGGTAGTTATTGGTGGGCTCCCTCATAGAGGGGAACTTTCACTTTCTTGTATCGCATTGAGAGTTAAGACTCGAGGTCGAGGATTTATGTTGAGAAATGTTTTTACTATGTACACGGAAGCAATGTTTTACTAAACACTCATGTAGTCGATCATGTTAACTCAAAAATAAATATTTGTACCCAAACACCCCTTAAAGGTCAAAACTCAACTATTTTTCCCTAACTGTTGATAAGGATTAAGGACAAGTGAGAGCAAAGTAAAATACTCTATTGAGTAAGGTCTCAAGTAAGGCCGGTTCAAGGTATTGTGGGGCTTAAGGTGAATACTTTAAGTAAAGCATATTATTATATTTTGAATATTAATAAAAGATTTATTTAACTTTTGATATATATTTTTTTCATTTAAAATCTATTTCTTTATTTTAAATTCAAATTAAAATGAATCCATAGTATTGCTCAATGACTTTACAACTAATATAAACACTATTTATTGAGTGAAGCAACCAAATACTAAAAAAATTATATATTTAATATCTCTAAAACAAATTGAGCATAAATTCATTTACTAGTAGCAGATTAATGAGTTCTTTCAATATTTGTTTGTGGGAAATAAATGAGGTATACACTCTAAAACTGACAAAAGCGAACAATTATTGTCATATCCAATGAAAAAAAAATTTCTTTTTTTGGTTCTTCTTTGATAAAAAAATTACTTTTTATTTATTTGTGAATCTTTGGGGCTTAATTAATACTCTCACTGGTACAAGGATATCTTTATTGGTAAACATTTGGGGACCTTAGGCGGTTGCCTACTTGCCTCATGCATTGAGCCAACACTTCTTCCAAGCAAAATGAATCTTGACGCGGAAGAAAAGCCACAAGAATAGTAAAAAAACATTTATACTTCAAGACGATAATCCTTAAATCCACAAGAATAACTTTGGAATCCACCCGAAAATAGAGGAGAAAATTATCTATACAATTTTATTAATGAAAAAACCAAATTGCCTTAGAGGCTACAATGCTCTTAAATAGGAAAAGGAATTCTAGGCTATCAACTGCATTCCTTAGGTGGCTAAGAGACACTAAAATCCTTAATTTGTTTTAGGTATGAAATTAGGCTAGAAAATAGGAAAAATTCCCTAAAAAAAAAACCAAAATTAAGAAAACTGCAAAATCAAATCTTATGGACTATAGGAGATGTCTTGGAATAGATCGAAGATTATTCCTACTTTTGAATTAAAACCTATCATGAGAACCACCGCGCACCCTTGGAGTAGTGGTTGCTCCACAAGTATAAATGTTTGTGGGGTGTTAGAGGCAAGGGCTAGGGTTCAAGTATCCAAGAAGGAGCTTCACACACATATACACTTAGATTAGGCTAGAGTAAAATTTTATCTATCAAAAAAAAAAAAAAAAAAGCTATAATGAGAAGAAGAATTACTATAAATAGAAAAAAATTATTAATTAAAGGCCTAAATTAAGAAATTTGCCTAAATTGCGGCTTAAATCATGTCTGAAGGCAATGATTATTGATCCTTGTGATTAGACGTGGCAAAACGGGCGGGTCGGGTCGGGTTTGGGTCAGGTCAATTGGGTTTGCGGGTCAATTGGGTTTCGGGTCGGGTTGGGTTGACCCGTATTTTTCAAACAATTTTTTTTTTTTTTTTCAATTACAAAAAGACTAATATCAAACTAAAAAGACTAAGAAAGAAGAGCAACTCACATTGAGAGTGCAAAAGATCTAGATTTATATTCAACTTCCAGCAGAAGCAAAACAACTACATCTTGATTTAATGCATGGAACTTAAGCTGTTAAGCACATATTTTTTCATATACAACTTACAAGCCTTCCACCACCTTTGTCATCAAGTAACCAACTCAAAATTTCTGACAAACATCTTTTTTTTTTTGATACCAAAAACAGGGAGTACAAAACAAACGACATTAAGAGTTCATATACAAAGCTGGATTCAACCAGCGCTGGTTCAAAGGCACTAGAGTTGCCTGCTTAGCTACAATACTTATATGATTAACTAGCAAAGAGGACACTAAGATCATTTTGTAGAGTAAGCCACCTTGAACAAGAAAGTTAAGGTTAGCAAGCCTAGTAGAATCCTACCAATCCAAAGCTCTCTTGCTGTTAAGGGTTGTAAAAAGTCCTCCACAATCACTTAAAAACAAAATTCTTTGGAAGTTATAAACAGTTGCAGTGAGACTAGCTTCCACCACAGCTTCCAAAAGGCACCCTGTTGCAGTCCTAGCTAAACAAAAAAAGTTAAATTACTTACAAAGATAAACTAAACAAAAAAAATTTTAAAAATCAACATAACATATTAAGTAAAGAAGAATAAGTAAATATTTTATAAGAATTACACCTCAATCTCAATTTACTCAATGTTAGTAGCAGATTTAGCAATGCAAATATTCATACTTGCAAATTGTAGCTCAAGTTGGCCAATTTTGTTTGTATAATTGATTAATTCATTGTATTGTGCATTTTGTGGCTTTGGACAGTGGAGTGGATCGGAGTGGACTACAGCTAGCAGCAAGCATAAAGAATTGAAATTGAATGAGATTTTTTTTTGTTTTTTTTTTTTTTTTTTAATGGTTGTGAGACAGCCTTTTGAGCCCTTGGCCGGTTGGCCCTTGACTAGTTGACTTACCCTTGTCACTTGTGTTGTGTTTGTAGTGACTTCACTTACTTGTCTTGTCTTAGTCTTAGCTGTCTACTGTCAAGCATTGATGGTTGTGCTTTATTACTAGTTTTGATATGCACAAAGTATCAGTACGTAATTAAAAAAAAAATTTAGCGAATTTTTTTTAACAGGTCGGGTTACAGGTTATTTGGATCAGGTCAGATTGACCCGCAAAAAAATCGAGTCGGGTCACGAGTCAACCTATTTTTACTTTGGGTTAAAAAAATTAGGTTCAGGTCAGGTATTTTTCGGGTCGGATCGGGTCGGGTCAGAAAATTCTAACCCGTATTTGCCATGTTTACTTGTGATGATTCACTTCAGGTCACTCACGTGATTCCATTATTGGTTCCGGACAGTGATTTCCACTGGGACTTATTTACTTCCTGATTTTTCTGTGTGCTGAAATTTGATGGTCTTTCTATTCAAGTAAAGTTTGTGTTATCCATTCTACATCATATCCTGATCTATACGAACATTATATTCTTCTCAATGGTAAGAATATTGAGCTGATCAGTGAAGCCACTAGACACTTAAGCCATGAATTAGTAACATGTCAAAAATAATTGCCTCACTAACACACATAGGAATGTTTTTTTTTTTTTTTGAGAAGAAGGAATGTTAATATTGGCACAATGGTATTAAACGAGCCATGTAACTTTTGGCAAAAATGGGATTGAAAGTATAAAAACTTAGGACATGTTTGGTAGACTATAATAGGTACTGTAATGTAATAGTTATTCTTATAATTTAGTTATTCTGTAGGGTTATGTTTTTATTACAGAGAATTGTCATTCCTTATAAATAGCTACTTTTTGAAGTAAAATTAGCAACAACAATAAATTGTAAAAATGTTGTAAAATAGTTTGTAACTGTAACATTACTTTTATTTAAAATGAAAAAAAAACTATTAACTCTACAACTCAAACCCTTCCCCCTACCCTAAACCCTCCATTGGCTTATTCTTAGTAATAAAAATTACTATTCTTGCTGTAATCCTCATCCAGTGTACCAAATGTGCCTTTAAATTTTAAGCATTTAGATTGGCTTCTGAGCTCAATTCATAAAATAAAATTGATATAAATTATCAATTAAATTTCAAGCAAATTATTTTCTCTTAAAGTTTTCCTTATGGATATTCTTTTGGGGATTTAATCATATACTTTTATTCTACCTAGACTTGAAAATTAGGTGAGGTTGAAAATTAGGTGAGGCTGATTGGGTTTGGGTCAGAAAATGATCATTTTAAATGGTTGCAAAACTTATGACCTTACCCAATTTTTTGAGAGTCGGGTCAACACAGTATGACACTCTTTTTTTACATACCAAAAATAAATAAGAAATTTGATGCTATTATCTTTGTCTTCTCTTCAATACAAATAAGAAAATATTTGTTTCTCAAAAAAAAAAAAAAAAAAAAAAAAAATTAAACAAAAATACTCGAAAATAAAAATTAAATATAGAGAACGTAATGCATAAATTCTAAAGGTTACACAATCTAAGGTGCACTAAAGTAAAACCTTCAAGCCTCAATCTCATGAAGAAAAAAAGATTCCTGAGTGTCTATGAAAAAAAAAAAAAAAAAAAAAAGTGAAAGTGTGAAACACGTTTACAGGTCAGGTTCATGGTGGGTCAATAATTATACGGGATAGCACCCTCTTGGTTCATATCTCTCTAAATTTTAGTCATTTTCTGTGCCATTTCTTCTCCTCTCAGGGAATGGATTTTGGGTCATTTGTTGTGTTCACCATTTCCGGTCAATCAAAAGCCTGCTAGCTCATCTTCAATCTTTCCTCCCATCTCCCAAGGCTCTCGGCTTATTTTTCTCTTTCATTTAGTTGTATCATTATTCCATCTCTTCTAGTCCATCAGAGTTTTTTTTTTTTTTTTAGCTCATTATTTTCTTGTACACAAATAGTGCAATAACCTGTTATCAATGACAACCACACCGAGACATACTTGTTCCATTTGTTCATTTGAGTCATCTTACGTATCTCTTGATCTTCTTGCATACTTAAACTCCAACAAAAAAACACCTTTCCATATATTCAACGATGTCATCATGCCGGAATTTCAATGCCATTTATCCAAGATAAAGCAACTCCTTCCTCCTAAAGAATCGAATGGAAGCCGAGACAACAGCACCAGCAGAATCAACATGGATTATGATCAGCATGCAACATTTGAGGAGATCCAGAAAGACCTCAAGTACATCAACAAGGCTTGTCATAAACTAAAGGATTCAGCAGACTGCGTCAATGAAGAAATCCAACGATTGATTCTCCAAGGCTTGGACGATGCCTTCAAAGAAAGAACAGAAGCACCAGAAAATTCTCCCAGAATTAACAAGCTTAAGAGAATCCAGATAGTTGTCTCGGAGTTAAAGAACCAAATTTGTTCATCCCCACAGCTCTGTCAAGATAGTTTGCATTCTGCAAGCCTTCATCATTCCAGCTCTTCTATGAGAAATTACAACATCAATCCTGACAGCTCAACTACGAACGAAATTAAGAAGTTGAATGATCTGGATGGTACAAAAGAACCGTGCTTGCTTTGCTTCTCTGTGTTTCCTGAAGATGCAATCATAAAGAAGAAAGTTTTGATCCATTGGTGGGTTGGCGAGGGATTTATAGACTCAGAGGAGACTGGTAATGAGTACTTCAAAGATTTCATCAAGAACCGCATCATTGAGCCTGTTCACAAAAAGCTCAGACAGAACTCAGAAAATTGCAAGATGCATCCTTCAATTCGTGTTGCCATAATTAAGCTAGCAGAGGAAAAAAAATTTGTCAGTTTTGATCAAAGGGGAAATCCCACAGCTGATTTCTCTTCCAGTAAGAGGGTGTGCCTAGTGAAAACTGAAGAAGGGTCTTCGCTTCACAATTTGACTTATATTTATCATTATTTGCCGCGAGAAGAGATTTTAACATTGTTTAATGTAAATGAGCCTTATCTTAGTTTCAGGGTGGACAGTTTTTCAAAGATGAAGAACTTAAAAGTTCTACAGCTGGGAAGGTGGAAGGCCTCTGCTAAGCAACTTGTTGAAGTAGAGGACACTGAGTTCTTGAAAGGATTGAAGAAAATGAAAGGGCTTAGGTACTTTAGCCTTAGGGGAATCTCAGGAATTACTGAGCTTCCAAATTCAATTTGCAAACTCAGTAATCTAAGGATATTGAACCTTAGTGGCTGTGATAATTTAGAGAAACTTCCTGATGGAATAGGCTCACTCAAGCAGCTGACACACTTAGACATGTCTGAGTGTTACTTGATTAGTCACATGCCCAAGGGACTCACTTGTCTCTCAGAACTCCGAGTCCTTAAAGGGTTTGTGATTGGTAAACAAAGGTCTAGAGGCCACTACTGCAAGCTTGCTGATTTGGCGGTACTGCAACATTTGAAGAAGTTGAGCATTCATGTAGACAAAACAGAAGATACTGAGCAAGATCTGCATTCTTTACCACAATTTGGAAACCTCCGGTCTTTATCAGTAGCCTGGTCAAGTATATACAAAGGACCCATTCCCACAACAACAAATGTGGCACTGGCAACATTCCAGAGAATTATGAGCTCGTCAAAATCAACCAAAACACCGGGATCTTCACCATGTGTTGCTTTAGACAAACTAGGCCTCCAGAATTTCCGTGGTCCTGAGATGCCTGCTTGGCTTAGCCCCTTAAACCTGAAGAAACTTAAGAAACTCTACATACGGGGAGGAGAACTATCTAACCTGCACCTTATGGAGGACCGCACATGGCCCGTTAACTGTCTACGCTTGAAGTCCTTGAGTCGATTGAGGATGGATTGGAAAGAACTGCAACTATTGTTTCCAAACTTAACTTATGTGGAGAAAGTAGACTGTCCTCAACTCAGTTCCTTCCCATGTGATAAGAATGGAGAGTGGATTCACCCTGAAGCAGATACAGAGCAGGCTTAAGCATCTTGCCACATTCAGAAGAAGTCCTTTCTGTTGTATCTTTTGTATCCAATTATTCAGCACTTTGTAACATTGCTAGTTGAGTAGTTAGTACCTTAATAGTGTTCCTAGTTTGAATTTTGTACTCCAACGCATCTTCAATGAAGTCCACAAAAATGATAACTATCTTAGAGGAAAATTTTGTTCATTCTTATGATCTTATCAGCCATTTTCTATTACTGAAAATAAATTAATAAGGAGAAACAGATATATTCATTAGCTTCCTAGAACCCCCCTCTTTAACTTTGCCGATTCAAACCTCAACCTTCAAAGTCTCTTCTACTAACTCCGTCTACCACGAGGTTCGTTTGACGTTGCCATCCGCACCATGAAGAACGCCATTAAGATTTTTTTTCCCCCTCATTGTTTGCTTTTCTTTGTTGTGTTGTATTGGCCCAGCGTGTGTTTAATTAGAGGCTATCCATTTAGGCATGCATTCATACGTTCTTCCTAACAGAGCGCCCAACAAATTTGGTGGCCTAAATGCCCCATTTTTGTTATCACTTAAATAATATTTAGTTAGTGTTTAATATCATAATTTTTTTAAAATAAAAATCTATTCTTTTTATTTTGTAATATGCTTTTTTTTTTAATACTAAAACTATAACAAATTTTACTACAAAAAAAACTTATAGATGATGTAGCAATGAATGTGATTTATGACATTTCAAGAAGATAATAAACAATTATTTGAATGAATGATGTTAGAGATATTGTAAATTTTACAACATGAGGCTTATAAAGATGTATCACCAATCACAAAAAGTAATTCAAAAATGCATTAGGTTGTTGACGTCTACAAATCATATTAATTGTCACATCAATTTGTAAAGACTTTAAAGTAAAATTTATAGTATTTCTACCATTTTCCCATCTAAATTATTTTTGTTAGTAACACATATTTGTAAGACCTATGTATTTAAAATTATATTATCTCTAGCATTAATTACTCAATTCTTTAGGACTTCTTAAAAGTAGAGGAAAAATGTAAAACTATATTTTTCCAATATCTCCAAATATATATATATATATATATATATCAATTTTTGCCCCAAAATTTGGAGGCCTTTCTCTAGAAGGGGGCTAGGGCTAGGGCCAGCCCTGCTTCCTAGCATAAACAGTGTTTAGTGAATAATTGCAACTTTCAACATTAGTACATTTAATGCGTTAGGAATTATGCTTTATACATGTAACTAATTCGTTAGAAAATTAAATCAGCCATGATTGAGATAATCTAGATAGCATGTGTTATAGCTTATTTATGGTAAAAATATGATGCTACAAGTTTTTAGTTGATTCTTTGTTTGGCAACATGAGGGAAGAAACAGTTAAGTTAAGCCAATTTTAAGAACTTGACGTCTTGGCTGGTGGGTGTGATTTTTACTCAAAATCATTGGCTGAAACGTGCAACTTGAGAGAGAGAGAGAGAGAGAGAGAGAGAGAGGGGGGGGGGGGGGGGGGGGGGGGGGGGGGGGGGGGGGATGCTTGGATCAAGTCTATCAGGTGGAACAACTTCACAACATTCATATTATTGGACTTAAGTGTGAAAATGTCATTGGATTTGACAATTTATTGGGCTTAAGTGTGAAAATGCATACTATAGTTAAAAATGGATAATTCGGTAATTATCACTATAATTTTTATTTTTACTCTTTTTCTGCTCATATTTTCTATAAATTTCTTATTATTCTCTTTTACATTCTCTCTTGAAAAAAGTGTCTACTCTCTCTCTCTCTCTCTCTCTCTCTTATCTTTGCTTTGATTTTTTATTTTTTTATTTTAAAGTTAATACTTAGTTATTTTGGAAGTAAGAATTTAAATTTATATCAAAACACAATCTTGGCTATGCAAATTACTGATTTGCATTAGGTCCATTTTGGTCAAGTTTGGTCTACTTCGGTCTATTTAGTTCACTTCAGTCCAATTTGATCAACATGGGCCCAATTAGGTCTACTTCGTTCTATTTGGTCCAATTAGGTCCACTTTAATCCATTTGGTTCACCTCAATCTATTTCAGTCCAATTCAGTTCATTTGGACTACTTCGGTCAACTCGATTCTGTTTGGTCTACTTTGGTCCTGTTCAGTCTACTTCAGTCCAATTCTCACCTTCAGTCCTTTTCATTACAATTTGGTCCATTAGATCTACTTCGGTCAATTTAATCTACTTTGGTCCATTAGGTTCACTTTGGTCCAATTTGGTCTATTTCGGTCTAATTCGGTCCATTTACTCTATTTCGATCTATCTGGTCCACTTTGGTCAACATTAGTCCTATTCAGTCCAATTTGGTCAACTATGTCCATTTCGGTCTATTTTCTAATTTGGTCCATTTTGTCCAATTCGATGTAATTACTTAAAAATGGGGGAAAAAAGGTTTGAGTTGAGAGTACTATCAATTATTTGAGTAATATCAATTGTAATTATACGATAAGTTTTGGTTATCATAATAATCACCTTAAGAGAATGAGAAATTGAATAATAAATTAAAAAATTAAAATTTTTAGTTGTACCAAAAGAAATTTGAAAATTTAATGCATAATCTCAATAGTTAGAAGAATATGAACCATTTCAACAAAAGAATAATATTGATAAAAAAATACTAAAGATTATGAAATTATATATTTGTAAAAATATAGTGATGGAAATTACTTTTTGAAATTGTTTAATTTTTAGGGAGAACAAGTTATCTACAATAAAATTCAGAAAATAAATTATACATTATACCACATCTCAAAATAATTATATATTCACGTGCATCGTGTGAGTCTGCAACTTATAACTATAAAGCTTAAATCCTTTGATTTTTTTTTTTTCAATCTCTAAACAATCATTAGGGACTGTCTGGTAGGCTTGCATGGAATCCTAAAAGGGATAGGCCAATAATCATCAATATGAACGAACTCCATCTTCTCTCTTAGCGGCATAAGTAAAAGCTAGGGCAGTAATTATCAATACAATCAAACTTCATCTTCTCTCTTACAACTCTAATTTAGATTGATGAATTTTTTGTATTTTTTGTATCCCTATTTTGGGTTGATACATTTTGGTGGTGTGTTTTTTGAGTTCCCCATCACATGTACTCTCTCCTCCTCTTATAGTTTTGCTTTGAGTTAATTCTTAGATATTTTGAAAGTAAGAATTTGAGATTATATCAAAATACAATCTACATGGCAACGTATTTGAATGTGCCTATCAATTTTTTGAGTAATATCAATTGTAAATTTGTGATGTGATTTGATTATGCATAACACAAAGAATTTAATTACTAAGTAATAAGCATATTTATAGACATATATAACCATATTAATTTTAAACATAGCTATAAACATATATATTTTAAGCATATTTATAAACATATCAACAACAATAACTGTTTTACTCAAACATTTATTCAACTTCACCCACTTTGATGTTATTTTGGGTAATTGTTATTTCAAAATTTTGTTTCTTCAACTTCACTTATAACATTGTGGGTTCCATCTTATAGAATGAAGTAAAGTTAAGAAAAAAAAGTTCTAGCTTTGAAATTGAAATAAAGTAACATTTATTAAAAATAAAGCATTACAATTTTAGCAATTTTAACCCAACAATAAAAAAACCCAGACGTCATAATAAAGCAACAATCATAAACCCAACAAGTTTTTCTTTTCCCTAAATTACCCCTAATGTATTTGCACGCACCCTTTTACCTTCATATGACGGCCTCAAGGGCATTCAGTATCATACTTGTAATATTTCCAAAGTCAAAGTTATTTGAGAAAAAAAAAATTATGGTGATAAGAAAAGGGATATTGTGTATAAATTAATCATAGTTGTTGTGGGTTCGGGAGTGTCAATTAGTTTAAATGACACGATCGGAAGAAAGACCATTTTTCATCCTCGATGGGAATGCTGAGTAACACTCAAAGAAGACTAGATTTTCATTGATTATTCAGTTCTCTATGATATTTAATTTACATGATTGGAACGGTTAACATCTCTTATACCAAATTACCTTTTTTTGAATTGGTGGAAATATTTCAACTTTAATAAGAAATAGAATGTCCACTGTAATGATGCTACTCTATCTTTATAAATTAATTCCCAAAAATATCGTGGGCGTGGTGATATCCTTTTATAGGTTTTGCATTCCCTTTGGAGAATTCCTACTCTATCGAGTTTTAATGCGCTTTAAGGTGAAGTTACAAAATTTTGGCAGAACACATAATTTACCAACTAATAAGCATATTTAGAGACATATAACCATATTAATTTTAAACATACTTATAGACGTATACATCTTCAGCATATTTATAAACATATCAGTAACAATAATTATTTTACTCAAATACTTTCACCTACTCTAATGTTATTTTGGATAAACGTTATTTCAACTTTTTGTTTTTTCAACTTCATTACTAACATTGTGAGTTCCACCTTATTGGATGAAGTAAAGTTGAGCAAACAAATTCAAGTTTTTAAGTAGAAATCTTTTCACTTTTCAATTGCTATTTAAAACAAAATTCTAAACATATATATACAACTATAATTTTTCAATTTCTAATAAATTTCTTTTGTAAGAAGTATTCTCAATTTTTTTTTTTAAATAAATCCTTTTAAATACCATGTAAAACATACATTAAAACAAAAATACAACAACAAGAGTTGAGACACAACCACAACGAATTTTGTTTGTATCAAATGCAACCTTACTGACTGAGAAAAAATAAATACCATATTTGGCTTTAAAAAAACGATTATATAATTAATCTTTTCAATTGAAACATGGAATGCCTAAAAATTTGGATTAAGTTGACATTTCAAACTGTTTAAACATAAATTAAAGTGAACTTTCCTAGTAATATATAAGTTGAAAAGTCTATTGAATAGAAGCTCGCAATTTTCTAATCAAAGGACTTTCAGAGCACCGGTAGTAGTGCTTGTATAATAGAAAAATAACATAGTAATGGAGCTGTTTTGGTTTCTTTCTCACAAAAAATCCCTCCAGCATACAAGGCTGAAGAGATTGAGGCACTGGCAGCCCTCAATGCATTGTCATTTGCGTTTGAATTGGGATTTCGTAGTACTATCCTTAAAGGTGATTCTCTTGGACTGACTCAAGCTTTGAAGTCAGAAGAGCGTAGCTTATCACCAACGGGTTTGTTGATTGAAGATGCGAAAATGTTTGCTAACAATTTTGTAAGATTGTTGCATTCTCACATTAAGAGAAACGACAATGGGGTTGCTCATAGTCTGGCTAAAAATGCGTTATGCATACCAGATTTTCAAGTAAGGATGGAAGAAGTCCCATCACATATTGTTTCGATTTTACAATTGGATGTAGTTGAATTTTATTAATAAAATCCATCAGGTTCTTTCTCAAAAAAAAAAAAAAAAACTCCAAAATTTATCCATATCAAACTATGCAAAGTTTTGTTAAAATACGTTATAATAATTGTGTAAATTTGCACTGACACTATTTATTTTGTATTTAATTTTTAATTTTTTTACGTAT
>JARYZH020001750.1:0-22806 GCA_030021035.2 Notholithocarpus densiflorus | reverse complement strand
ATTAGGGATGTAGCATTTGACTTTCACTGTACACAAGCTTTAATGCATGGGAGGAACTTTTTTGTTTTAATGGTTGAGTCTTTCTGAAATACATCTGCCTCAAGCCATAGAAAGTATATTGAAGGTTTTAACTTACGAGCCGTACTTTGTTCTAGAGAAAATTTTAGGTTTTGTGAGAGACTGAGAGCTACCACCTTTGTAATATCTCTATTTTCTTTTCTGTTTTTCTAACAAATACAATCAACAAGAAAAACGATTGATCTAATATTGTTTGACATGGAAGATTTTTCATAGTATCACAAGAGGTTTGCAATTCTGTTCTTTAACACATAATTTTGTTGTACGCAGACAATAGTGTTTTTTCGAAGTTCTACAACTAATGATGAAGGCTGATTCCAAATCTTCTAGACTATCGTTTCGAGAAAGCCCTCAAAAATCCTCCACTTTAGGGTTTGTGGACGCAATCCTACACTCCGTGGCTGCATTTTTTATGCTTCGAGGCGTGGATGGAAGAGTACTAGTTGATTCGCCAAAGCTGTATCTTATATTTTTGGTCATCAACCTGTTGGTGATTACTTACAGCTTGATTTCCCGGAAGGTCCAACACAAGGATGGTAGATTTCGCATGTTGACAGCACTAGTAATACTAGTAAGGCTAATACTTAAATATGGCGTGTGATACTAGTAAAATACTCCTGTACACTGCAGCTCTATCTTTTTAGGGCCTGCTCCTCATAGATCATGAACATCATATTGGGTTATAGGTTTTTATTTTTATTTATTTTTTAATTATTAGAAAAAAGAAATCCTAGAATGATTATTAGATATGGCACTTCTCTGTTTTTTTTTTAAAGCCGGTATTTCTGCCTTGTTTAATTATTAAGCTATGTTGTGTGGGTTCTTTTCTTTTATTGTTTTCTTTTAATTTCATCAAAAACTCTTCCATCACAGAAATTTCACAAAAATATTTAACAAATGGTTTCTAAATATGTACGCATTTCTATTTTTCTTTTTTTCCAAGCGGGTATTTCTGCTTGTTTATTAAGCTATGTTATTGTTATGTGGGTTTTTTTCTTTTAAAGGTTTTCTTTCAATTTCATAAAGGACAAGACTTAAGTACAGTACCTTAGATACTGTTCTTTAAGTTCTTCTATTAAGATTCAGGCATGTAGTTATTTAACTAAAAAATACACTTCTATCTCATAAGAAAAAATATACATGGTAGAATCTTTAAAAAAGAACCTAAGGAACAGCACCTAAGTAATATAACTAAGTCTTACTCTTTCATAAAAACATTTCCCTTCACAACAATTTCACAAAAAAAAAAATTAACAATTATCAAGATAACAAGTTAATAATAGTAGATAATAAAATGATGTTTGTAGACATAAATGAGAACCAATATAATAATAAGGGAAAATTGCAATTTACCCACCTATAGTTTGGCCCGTTTTAACAGTGCCCACCCATGGTTTAAAAGTTGTCACTTAACCCACCTAAGGTGGCTTCCGTTAGACCCCCGTTACCCACCTCTACCTTTTCACCATTAAAAATAAGGGTAAATGTGTCTTTTTCATTATATTTTATGTCCCTCTCCTCTTTTCTCTCCTTCTTCTTCTTCACAATCAAAACCCAGAAATGTATATGGAATGATGCGTTTAATGTTCTTACCCAATGCCCACTGCAATTGCCGAACATACTTTTACAATGACAAGAAAACCAATACACCTACAGTCACAAACAAGGCAACGGACGGTGGGTTCTCTAAAAATAAAGACCTAGATTTGCAAGTAAAAAAAATCTGCAAAAAAAAACCCCAACAAGGCAATGAACGGTGGAGATCTGTTCCTTTCACACATCCTTCGACTTTCGAAACGCGATCTTGAGGAAGGCGAATTCCACCAATCCAACATCGTCGTCGAGCCCTAGCTCCGCCAAGCCATGCCCCTCTCGAAAGTCTAAATCGGCCAAGGAGAATGCGCCGCCGTTCGATCTGACCTCTATCCCTTCGAATCCAAGACATCGCCACCTCGATGTAGGAAATCGTTGACCGATCTGGTGGCAGATCTAGTGATTCCGTGGGTTATGAGTTGTTGTTTAGTTATGAAATCTTCACTATGCTTCTATTATACCCAGCAAATCAAGTAATTTTTATTCTACTGTTTATGATGTGATTTTTTCTGGTGGGTTTGTTGTTTGGCTTTGAAACCTTCCTCTCTCATATCTCTATTCCCTTGGTCAATCTCAGCCGATCCCCCCCTTGGGTGCTGCCAATGTATATCCAGTGGCTTTGTGTGAGATCTTGGATGTTGAAAATCAAAACTTTAGAAATTAAGTGCTAGAAATTGTTGATCCTCCCTATTGTTCATATCCATTTCCCTTTGTGTGATTTTTCGGGGTTTAAATCTCTCTACCTTAGTACCCAAAATTATACAATAACTACAACAACTTGCCTTCAAGGCAAACTCAATGGCTTTGTTCCAAATTCTCTCATCTTACCAGAAAATACAAAAAAAAAAAAAAAAATAGCAATCAAAGTAAAGAGAGAAAGGGATTATGGGTTTGGGGATTTTTGGGGGTTCTAAGGTAGAGAGAGGGAGAGAGCTCGTTCCTTTTTTTAGGGTTCTAATTCGGTTTTAATTTTGGTTTATATAGTAAAGGAGATTTTCTAACAGAAAGGGCAAAGATGGGTAATGGGGGTCTAACGGAGGCCACCTCAGGTGGGTTAAGTAACACTTTTAAACCACGGGTGGGCACTATTAAAACGGACCAAACCAAAGGTGGGTAAAGTGCAATTTCCTCTAATAATAATTAATTAATAATAACAATATTTAATCTAATGTGAGTATTTTATTATTTTTAATTAATTGCAGATTTTGAACTGCACCTGCGACTTATTGTAGAGTGCATTTTAGTCATTTTTGTTGTTCCAATGATATTTTGTTCATTTGAGTTATTTTGGGGTATTTTAGAGGTTTCTTGGTTTTTTATTCTCATGAGTAAAATAAAATTTATTAGTTTAGGCAATTTTGTCAATTTATAAATTATTATATTCCCACCAAAAAAAATTTATTAGTAACTTATAAAACTTTATTGTGATGAAACACAATAGTTATCCCAATACTGTGTTTCAACGAAGGCAACATAAGCTCTCGGATGGCCTATTGTGACAAACTAATGTCACAATAGATATATTTTTTTGTCACAATAACTCATGAAATTCAAAGTAAAAATAAAAATAAATAATAATAAAAAACACCTAACGTAACAGATTTGAAGTCCCATGATTCCCATCTCTCTCGATCTCTCTCACACACGCTGAACCTGTAGACCCTCTGCCGCGGACCATCTCTTTTAGCCGCTGGCCAGGTATTTTCTCTCTCTATCGCTCTCTCATTTGTGTTTTCATTTTTCTTTACTTCTTGTTCGTGTTAGTGTTAATCAAGTTGGTTTGCTTTTCAATTTTTTTACAGATTCGATATTAAAGTTTGCTCCAAAGTCCAAATCCTACCAGAGGGACCCTACGTATGACTTTTCTTTTCTTTTTTCGTCATTAAATTAATAATTATATAACATAATAAACCAAAGATGGAGTTAAGGTTTTAGCTACAGTACTACAATCCTTCTAAGATTCAGAACCCCTCAAATGCTTAAGTTTCTTTTCTTTTTTTTGTGTAATTAATGCTTGTGGTTTGCTTTACTACGAATATGTGCTTCATTCCAACCTAAGCCTAGACATCTGCTTGTATATTTCACTGACCCTGAAAACTCAGTTGCTTATATATATATATATATATATATATATATATATATATATATATATTTGACAATTGCACCACAAAAATATATATATTTATTTATTTATTTATTTGACAGGGTCTTTAAAATGTTTGTATTAATTACTGAGTGGAAATTTCAAGAAACTCCAGAAGTTGATATTCTATTCGATAACTATTTATAAAAAAAAATGCACAATTTTTTAACTAAAGGTTCTGTCTTCTTCTACCAAAAAGACTAAAGGATCTGTCTTTGTACTATATATCTAACTATGTACTAGGGATTCGAATGTGTTTAGTAAAACTCTTAATGTATACATATATTTTTTTACTATTGGCAGGAAAAAAGCAAACCAAAGCTGACATGGGTAGTACTCTTCCAATCGATTTTGTGCGGGCTATTTGGGTAATTGGATACATCCTCTTTTTATATTGGTTCCCCCAAATAATTCACACCTACATGAGGATCTAAAATAGTGACATATTAATATTGCAGGGGATCATTAGCTCAAAATTTATACATTAAGAGCCTAGCCTTGTCATCTGCAACATTTTTCAGCTATAGCTAATCTCATTCGTGCCTTTACCTTCATCGACTGTACGTCTCAATCGGGTATGACCATCTCTCTCTCAAAATTAATTCTATTAAAGAAATCATTTTCATGGTGCTAGAACTTTGTTACTGCATGTGTATTAATTCTATAAAAGAAATCAGTTTTATAGTGCTACAACTTTGTTCCTACATGCCCTCGCAAAAGGTCAAATATCTTTGCAAAAGGTTATAGTGAGGGCATATGACCCTCGAAGGCCATCGCATTAATTTTTGTTGCCAAAAGGGATTTTGCGACTATATATTCACTAATAGATAATTTACGAGAACAATCCATTTTCGTTACTAAAAAAAATCCACATTCACAAATATATTACTAAACGACAAGAAAAGTTAACGACTTAGTTTTAGTGAGGGGAAGCAGTTGGCATTAACAATTATTTGTGAGAACCTTTATATACTCGCAATTAGTTATTTGCAAATTTCAAGTTGACAAAATTCTTTTTAGAGACAAGTAATGGCATCGCTAAAATTTATTTGTGAGGGCCTTTTATGCCCTCGCAATTAGTTAGGAACAATAGTGACAACATTAAGCTGTTACTTAAAAACGTTTTTGCAAGGGATTAAGTGACGTTGTTATTCTATAGATTGCGAGGGACGTTGTCGTCACTATGAAGTTATTTACGACCAAATTTTTATCTCATCTGTGATGATATTTTATATAATTTTTGCAAAATTTAATTATTTATTTGTTTATAATTTATTTTATATATTTTTTTTTAATTAGCTTATTACAATAGTACAATAATTATTTAATATTGATCCATTAAAAGGTAAAATCTCATATAAGTTCATACTTTAAAATATAAAATATAAAAAATAGTAAAGAAATCTTGAAATTAAACAACCATGAGATAAAAATACTGTTTTAAACTTAAACAACTATAATCATGATAATATCTATATTAGTCTTCCTTTGAGTCATCCTCCAAGCTGTTTTTGACCTCCATGTTATTGTTTGGGTTGCCCTCTCTATCTCTAACTCTGTCAGTTTCATCCTAAAAATAAAAAAGTAAAAACATTAAACGTGAGATAAAATGAAAAATTACTCTAGACATAACAAAACTTAATGCAACCTAATATCATAATCTAATCAATAATGTTTAATTCTTATACAAGAATTTACAAACAATTACTATTTAAACTAGTACCTTTAAAAAAAAAAAAAGCATTAATCCATTCACATTTAACAAGTTTCCAAACATTTGTATAATTACCAAACAACATATAACAACATCAATGAACAATCATTGCGGTAGTAACACCACCTACAAAATAAATAATTGTAAGCAACAATAACAAATCTAGTCACTCTCTCTACCATTAAAAGAAACCAACATGATCATGACCTTAATACTTGCAAATAATATATAAAAATTTGTCAATAACATCAAGTCAGCAATAACCACTTGCAGCATCCATAACATATTTGCACAATCATAAACTTATGGGAAATAATAAATATGTGCAAATGTGTTATGAATGAGGCAAGTGATTGTTATTGACTTGATATTATTAGTAAACTTTTCGATATCATTTGGTGGTATTAAGGTTGTAATCATATGGATTCCTTTTAATGGTAGAGAGTGACTAGGTTGTTATTTTTACTTAGAATATTTTGATGTTGTAGGTTGTATTACCAGTTTGGTGATTATCTCTTGATATTGTTATGCATAAATATATTAATGTTGTTATGCATAAATATATTAATGTTTTTTGGTTGCTGTACAAATTTCAGTAAACTTGTTAAATGTAAATGGATTAAAACTTTTGTTTTTTAAAAGGTACTAGTTTATATATAGTAATTTTTTTGTATAAGAATTAGACATTGTTGATTAGATTACGATATCATGTTGCATTATACTTTGTTGTTTTAAAGTAATTTTTCATTTTATTTCATGTTTAATGCATTTATTTAGGATGGTACTAGCAGAGTTGGAGATGGAGAGTGCAACCCAAATAATAACATAGGGGTCGAAAATGGCTTGGAGGGTGTCTCAAGGGAAGAATAATAGAGAGTTTGTCATGATTGTAGTTGTTTAATTTTAAAAAAGTATTTTTATATCATGGTTATTTAATTTCAAGATTTCTTTATTATTTTGTATACTTTATATTTGAAATTATGAACTATATGAGATTTTATATTTTGATGGATCAGTATTTAATAATTATTGTACTATTGTAATAGGTCAATTATTTTATATAAAAACATATAACAAAATGAAATAAAATAAATAAAGAATAAATTAATAAAAAATTATATAAAATATCATCTCCAATGACATAAAAATTATATTACTACTTTTTATGTTTTGTCTTCTTCTACCATTTGTTTTTCATTCAACTTGAATCGATTAGGGTCAGGTCAACATAGTTTGGGGACTAATCCAATAAATTTAAGACCTTTTATACTTAAATATCATTAAAATAAATAAATTTAAAACCAACCAAATCAAGGTTAATTTGATGAATTAGTTCTAAACAAACTAATCTTGTCTAATTTGTTGAGGATCCATACCTTGCCCAAAAATATTTTGGGATTAAGGTTAGAGAGATGGGAAGATAGAAAATGGGAAAGGGATAGAAAAAAATTAGTTTTCTCTCATACGTGTTTGGTTGAGAGGATGGAAAATTTGAGAGAAGAAAAATTCATTTGTTTGGTTGAGAAGAAAAATGAGAGGATAAAAAATGAAATTGGTATAAATTGACTCATATGCCCTTATTAAAAAAACTGTGCTCAATTAAAAAATAAACAGACAATCAACCAAAAATAACAATCCCACCAAGTTTATTAAGAAAAAATCATGCCCAATTAAAAAATAGATTAAAAGCAAAGAACAAAATTAAAACCCAACCATGCCTAGTAAAAAAAAACAGCCATGATAGCATACAACCATACAGAAGCCCATTTAGCGAAGGAAAAAAAAAGCACGTCACTTTGGGGCACAGAGATAGAAGCTTACAAAAACAAATAAAGAAAAATAACAAAACGAATGAGTATAAAAGGAAAGCTTGTATTCATCAAAAATAAAAGGAAAGCTTGTAACAGTGAAAAGGGTTAGTTTTGTAAAACCAATTGGGCCAGTTTTACACCCTTATTTTTTTCTATGTTTCGGAGAGACCAATTTTTGGTGGGTCAGAAAAGAAAATGTCTAGTTCCTACAAAACATTTCCCTCCAAAACGTTTTGGTATTTTTAATGACTATTTGCAAAAGCTAATCTTAGTCCTCACAAATAATTTATTACATGTGAGGGCATTTTTATAACCATCACAAATAATATACTTTCTAAGAGGGATTTTTTTTTTTTTTTTTGAAACCTTCTAAGAGGGATTTTTATTGCTCCTTGCAAATAATTTGACAAAAATATTTATCTCCCAAAAAATTAATAATTTTAATGATTATTTTCGAAGGCCAATCTTGGCCCTCACAAATAATTTAGTATTAGTAAGAGCATATATTTAACCCACACAAAAAATAAATTTTCTACAAGGGATTTTTGTTGTCCCTCATAAATAATTTGGTGGGAACATTTCTCTTCAAAAATTGACATTTTAATAATTATTTGTGAAGGTTGATCCTGGCTCTCGCAAATAATTTAGTATTAGTGACGACATTTTTTTAACCATCACAAATAATATACTTTTTTGCAAGAAATTTTTAATTGTCCCTCACAAATAATATGAAAAGAAAATTTCCCTCCAAATATTAGCATTTGTGACGGCTAAAATACATAATTACAACTTTTTTCGTTAGTCACAAATGTTTCATATTTTACCAGGTATTTGCGAGGACTTTATTTTGCCATCAGAAATAGGATTTTTTTTAGAGGACTTTTTTGGGCCGCCAAAAATTTTGTCTAAAAAGGCATTTTTCTTGTAGTATAAGTTCAACAAAAAAAAAATCTACCGCTTAATTTGGCACCACAAATGTGGAATCCCTCCTAAATTCGGTATTATTTTCACTGAATTAATTTTCTTAGGTCATTTAAAAAAAAAAAAAAAAAAAACTTACATATTAACAATATTCTGCCAAATCACTCTAACCAACTTATGTTCTTGTACCGAATGATAAGGCAAAGATTACTGATGGTGTTATAAAAAGCATCAACCACTAGTCTTCCATATGACTCATCCATCCAATGGCCAGGTAAGACGAACCAAAAACAAGATGATCATTCCGAGCGTCTTCAGTGACCTCGTCCTTGTACGGACGAGGTACCGTGAGGAGCTCGTCCGTCTTCACAATCGTTTGGACGAGGTCTACATAAGAACTGAAGCAAATAACGCAAGTCGTCCGTAATGAACTCGTCCGTCCTTGATAAAAGATGGACGAGTTTATTAAGTTAGACTACTATGTGTGGATTTCTCCATTAAGTATTATACGACCCAAGTCCAACTGAGATAACTCCCATGGCGGTTGTGGAAGTTACTCCATATCTTCCGGACTCCTTGATAATGGGAACGGTTATCAAACAAATAACCGTTTCACACATGCTATATAAACAGTCTTCGATGAAAAGGTAGGGGGATTCAGACACTTTTTTGGAGAAATAATCTTCTTTTCACAGAAAATCACAAATTCACTAACTTCATCATCGGAGGACTTTTGGCCGGTCTCCACCGGTCCCCTCTGACTTAGTTTTTGTTTTCAGGATCAAGCCTTAAGATTATCAACGTTCGAGACATTCAGCCTTACTGATTTCTTTGTGTTTATCAGTTGGCGCCGTCTGTGGGAAGTTCGGTTTTGTTAGATTTCATCTTCGATTTCTACAATTCCTTTCTTTGACAAAAAGGCTGTAATGGTCCGGACAAGATCGAGGGCTACTAGTCCAGGCCATCAAGAAAGTAGGGATGCCTCTAGCAATCCTTACCGCGATTGTCAATCTGCGCCTGCAGTCCCACCATCCTCTGTTCAACACGTGCAATCCATGGCAGCCGCTATGGCGGAATTGACTCGCCAGAACCAAGAAATGGCAAGGGAGATCAATCTCAGGAGGCAGCGGAATGAGGCGTATGGAGAAGGACAAGGCCAGAGCCAAGGAGATGGAACAACCGCTGAGCCTGAAAGTCAAACAAGGGGCACCACATCAAGGAGGGTGCCACATTTGGAAAGAGAGATCGACCAGATGAGGGAGGTTATGGATGAGATGCGGGAGAACATGAGAGGAGCAAACCCCGTAGAGGATCTGGTTCACCGGACAGACTCCCCCTTTACGGCTACCATCAATGGTCACCCCTTGCCTCCAAAATTCAAAATGCCTTCTTTAGATTCTTATGATGGAACGCGTGACCCATTTGATCACATTGCCACTTTCAAGACTACGATGCACCTTCAAGGGGTCCCTGATGAGATTATGTGCAGAGCTTTTCCTACAACTCTCAAAGGACCGGCGCGGGTATGGTTCAGCAAAATACCCCCGAATACAGTGGGTTCGTTTGAAGAATTGAGTAAGTTGTTTGTCAATAATTTCATAGGGGGACAGAGACACAAGCGTTCCTCGTCTAGCTTGTTAACTATAGAGCAGGGGGAGAATGAAAGTTTACGGTCCTTTATCACTCGTTTCAATAGGGAAGCCCTGACAGTGGACGAAGTGGATGACAAACTACTCTTGGCGGCCTTTCACAATGGGGTAAATTCTGATTTGTTCATCCACAAGCTTTATGAGAGGGAACCTCAGTCCATGGCTGAACTCGTCCATTCAGCCCAGAATTTTATGAATGCAGAAGACGCGATCATAGCTAAGAAGAGGAAGAGAGTTGAAAGAATGGAAGCGAATCCCGTGCATCACTCCGAGCAGGGCCCTCGTCCAAAGAAGGGACGGGTAGAAGATAAAAAAGATCGAGATGGTAAAAAGGGTGGCCCATCAACGCGGAGTCAGCAATACACTCCGCTGAACATGCCGCTCGAGCAGGTCCTCATGCACATTAAGGACGATCCTTCTTTAAAATGGCCGGAGAAAATGAAAGGAGACCCCAATAAGCGCAATAGAAACAAGTATTGTCGCTTCCATAGAGACCACGGGCATGACACGGACGAGTGTTTTGATCTAAAGCAACAGATTGAGAATCTTATAAGGCAAGGAAAGTTAAGGAGTTTCTTTGGACGAGACAACAAAGACGAGAAATTGAAGGGTAAAGTAGAAGAGTCATCATGACCACCCCTCGGAGAAATCAGAGTTATCATAGGGGGAAGTTCTACAGGCCAGTCGTCCAAATCCAAAAAGGCATACCTGAAGGCAGTGCAAAGCGTTCAACTCTCTGGACGAGCGCCCAGAGCAAGGCCCATGGACGAGCAAGTCATCACATTTACGGAGGAGGACGCTGGAAAAATTCACCATCCTCACGACGATGCTATCGTCATTTCCTTGCTTGTTGCTGACTACATGACCAGAAGAGTATTGGTGGATAATGGAAGCTCGGCGGACATTTTGTACTTTCCAGCCTTTCAACAGATGAAGCTAGGACGAGACTGGCTTCGTCCGTTGAATTCCCCCCTGGTAGGTTTCGGTGGAATGAAGGTACAACCTGTGGGTATTATTACATTACCAGTGGTAGTGGGGACATATCCACAGCAAATCACTAAAGACGTGAATTTTCTTGTGGTCGACTGTTCATCCTCCTACAACGCCATAATTGGAAGGCCAACTTTAAATAGTTGGAAGGCTGTTACATCCACTTACCACCTGTCGGTCAAGTTTCTAACGGATTATGGAGTAGGACAAGTACAAGGTGACCAACTAGCAGCAAGAGAATGTTACCTGGCCATGTTGGCCACGGACGAACAAGTTCAGACCATGAATATTGAAGACAAGAGAATTGTGGCAGAGCCCACCGAGGTATTAGAAGATGTTTCCTTGGATGAAAACAACCCTGAGAGGTGCACCAGGATTGGGGCAGATCTAGAAGAAAAGATTAAGAAGAACCTTGTCCAGTTTTTGAAGAAAAATATTGATGTGTTTGCATGGAGCCATGAGGATATGCCGGGTATAGATCCTAGTGTCATTACCCACCGTCTGAATGTATGTCCCTCTTCCAAGCCAGTGCGACAGAAGAAAAGGGTGTTTGCCCCTAAGAGAGACAGAGCTATCAAAGACGAAGTCCAAAAGTTAATTGTGGCGAAGTTTATTCGGGAAGTGTACTATCCGGATTGGTTGGCCAATGTAGTGATGGTCAAGAAGGCAAATGGCAAGTGGAGAATGTGTGTGGATTTCACTGATCTAAACAAGGCTTGCCCCAAGGATAGCTACCCGCTACCACGCATTGACCAGTTGGTGGACTCCACTGCGGGGCACAAGTTGCTTAGCTTCATGGATGCTTTCTCTGGATACAATCAAATAAGGATGGACGAGGTAGACCAGGAGAAGACATCCTTCGTTACTAGTCAAGGATTGTTCTGTTATAAAGTGATGCCCTTCGGCTTGAAAAACGCTGGAGCAACATACCAACGACTGGTCAACCACATGTTCCGCCCCCAGATTGGACGAAACGTAGAAGTCTATGTGGATGACATGTTGGTGAAGAGCCTAGACGAGGGAACGCATCTGAATGACCTGCAAGAGACCTTCAATACACTCAGGCAATACAGTATGAAGTTAAATCCCAGCAAGTGTGCTTTCGGGGTAGCGTCTGGAAAATTTCTTGGATTCATGGTTTCACACAGAGGGATCGAGGCAAACCCGGAAAAAATTAAAGCCATTATAGATATGAAGCCTCCGCAAAATATCAAAGAAGTCCAGTCTCTTACCGGGCGAGTTGCTGCCCTCAACAGGTTTGTTTCTAAAGCTACTGACAAATGTTTACCATTTTTTAAGGTACTGAAGAAAGCATTCGACTGGACGGACGAGTGCCAAAAAGCCTTCCAAGATTTGAAGACGTATCTTGTTACGGCTCCGCTGCTGAGTCCGTCCATGATGGGAGAAGAGTTGTTTTTATACCTAGCAGTGACACCGCACGCCGTGAGCTCAGCATTAATAAGAGAGGAAGGAAAAGTGCAACAACCCGTGTACTATACTAGCCAGGCATTGAGAGGAGCGGAAGGACGATATCCACTGATAGAAAAGTTAGCTTTCGCACTTATCACAGCTTCCAGGAAACTGAGACACTACTTCCAAGCCCATGTAATCAATGTTATGACAGACCACCCACTCAAAAAAGCCATGAACAAGCTGGAAGCAGCGGGAAGATTGATCCAGTGGGCCGTCGAACTCAGCGAGTTTGACATCCGATACCTACCAAGGCATGCCATAAAGGCTCAAGCCCTGGCAGACTTTATTGTGGAGTTCACACCAAGCTATGATGACATAGAAGAAACGGAAAACAATAAGAAATGGGTCGTCCATGTGGATGGTTCGTCCACACAACATGCAGGAGGAGTAGGTGTGGTTTTGCAATCCCCTGAAGGAGATAAACTGAAGCATAAGATCCGTCTGCAATACCAAGCAACCAACAATGAAGTTGAGTATGAAGCCCTCCTAAAAAGGTTGGAACTGGCTAAGTCTGTGGAAGCGAAGTCGATACTCGTCCAAGGAGATTCCCAATTGGTCATGGGCCAGATAAATGGAGCGTATGAGGCGAAGGGAGAACGGATGAACAAATACCTAGAGAAAGTGTTACGGCTTGTGAGGAAATTCAAAGAAGCTAACTTCGTTCAAATCCCAAGGGAGGAGAACATGGAAGCAGATACTTTAGCAAAGGAAGCCTCAGCAACTGGGGCCATGGACGGATTCGATGAAGTACAATACGTCCCAAGCATAGATCTCCCTGAAGTACAGCAAATAGAAAATGAAGAAAATTGGATGACCCCGATAGTATCATACCTGAAGGACGGGAAGCTTCCGGAAGAGAAGGATGAGGCTAAAAAACTTAGGGTCAGAGCAGCCAGGTATGTCCTTATGGACGAAGTTCTGTACAAGCGAGGTTTTTCTCAACCCTATCTCAGGTGTCTGGCACCAAATGAGGCAAATTATGTTTTACGGGAAGTTCACGAAGGAGCCTGTGGAAATCATTCGGGAGCCAGGTCACTTATCCACAAAGTCGTCCGTGCAGGGTACTATTGGCCAACTGTTCAAGCAGATGCGAAAGCTTACGTCAAGATATGTGACCAATGCCAACGATTCAGTAATATCCCCAGACAGCCATCGGAGTATCTCACCCCGATGATGGCACCGTGGCCCTATGCACAATGGGGACTAGATATTTTGGGTCCCTTCCCATTGGGCACAAGGCAGATGAAGTTTCTAGTGGTGGGCGTTGATTATTTCACCAAATGGGTAGAAGCTGAACCGTTAGCAAACATCACAAAACAGAATGTTAAGAATTTCGTGTGGAAGAACATCGTGTGCAGGTTTGGAGTGCCAAAAGTGTTGGTATCTGATAACGGGCGACAATTTGACAATGCACTCTTTAAGGACTTCTGCACACACTTCGGAATTCAAAATCATTATTCCTCGCCCGCCCACCCACAGGCGAACGGTCAGGCTGAAGTTGCAAACCGATCCTTGTTGAAAATCATCAAGACTCGGCTTGAGGGGGCAAAGGGAGTATGGCCAGATGAGTTACCAGGCGTTCTATGGGCGTACAGGACGACAGCACGAACCCCTACGGGGGAAACTCCTTTCAAGCTAGCCTATGGAAGCGAAGCAGTCATACCTGCAGAGGTGCACATGGCCAATCACAGGGTGATGACGTATCAAGATAAGGATAATGAGCAGCAACTCCGTTTGAACCTTGATCTAATAGACGAGGTAAGGACAGATGCAGAGCACAGAACAGCAAGGTACAAGAACCTCATGGCCAGGCAATATGATGCAATGGTAAAGCCGAGGCGGTTCAACATAGGAGATCTCGTCCTGAAAAAGGTCTCTTTGGCAACCAAAAACCCAGCTCATGGGAAATTGGGCCCTAATTGGGAAGGACCCTACAGAGTTATCAACTGTAAAAGGCAAGGATCTTACTACTTGGAGGCCCTGGACGGGAGGAAATTGGAGCATCCTTGGAATGTGGAGCACTTGAGGAAGTACTATCAGTAAAAGTAAGCCTAGACGAGTACTACTATAGATGAGCATGGAGCTTGCCCGTATTTTCATTCTACTTATGTTTGATACTGTGTGTTTAATACTTCTACTTTATTATTTATGTTGTGCCGTAATTATGGACGAAGCCATGGAGTTTGTACTTATTAAATAAAAAAGGCATTAGTGTGTATATGCCTTATCTGTAAACAATATTTATGTTATGTACAAAATGTTGTGTGAATCTCAAATCTCCAAGCTATTTTCGTTAAAGCTAACCCACAAGGAGGTTGAAACAATTTTAAGACGGAAAAATTCTCTGGACGCGGAGATGTGACGTTTAAAGCTTTTCTAAGATAAAAGCAAGATTAAGACTCGTCCATAGAAAAGGACGATGAAAAACCTATACCTTGAGCAAACCAATAGGCCAAGGCATGCTCGTCCACACAATGGACGAAATAAAGCATAGAGCATATCCAGATCATGGATGAGGAAATACATAGACGAGTGTTTAAACTTGTTAAAGCAATTGCTAAAACAATCCAACCCATGGACGAGCATAATGCAGGG
This sequence comes from Notholithocarpus densiflorus, assembly GCA_030021035.2. Taxonomy (NCBI): domain Eukaryota; kingdom Viridiplantae; phylum Streptophyta; class Magnoliopsida; order Fagales; family Fagaceae; genus Notholithocarpus; species Notholithocarpus densiflorus. The sequence goes on along the minus strand of JARYZH020001750.1, from coordinate 7,839 downwards.
TCTAATCCTCACTGAACATGAAAATCAGCCCAGTTCAGGGACGAGTAATGCTTAAAATTACCATTTCATAGGTAAGTTACAGTTGGTGAAATTCCAATAAAAATGGTCTAAGTATATATACATGGAATATGGACGAGTCAAGCGCGAAGTCTTGTATATTGAAGCGAAAGCGCCTCGTCCATGCATATAAAAATAAAAAATATAATATAATATATATGCACATATATATATATGAATTAGCACTCATCCGATTGTTTTAAAGGTGGACGACCAACATCCAAACACCTTTATAAAAGCATAAGTTCAATGACTCGTCCTAAAACCATGGACGAGCCTAATGTATTCAGATGCAAGTTCAGTGACTCGTCCTAAAACCACGGACGAGCCTAAAGTATTTAGATTACATCAAAAGGGCCAAAATTAAGGGCCCAACAAAAGAAGAAAGAAAAAAAAAAAAGTCTTTTAAAATCTCGTCTTTAAGCAGGGGGGGCGTCCATCGTGAGGCCTTCCTTAGACGGCTGGGTAGAAGCATCGTCCTCCAAGTTAACGTCCTCAGAGCTGGTTTGGAGAAGAGAACTGGTTGCAGCATTCAAATTAAGCTTGATGGAGCTGAAGTCCACTTCAGGAAAGTTTTCAGCAGCGTCCAACCTGAAATCTTCAAAACCAGCTGCATAGTTACGGTCCAATGTATCCGTGTACTCTTTGGACGACTTAAATTTAGCCACAGCGTCCTCTTTGGCCTTGGAGAGACGAGCACTTAGATCGTCATTCGTCTTCTGCAAATGGTCGATACGGGTATCTTTCTCCACCGCATCAGTCCTAAGCTCCTCGATCAGCTTTTTATGCTCAGTGACTTCCCCCTTAGCTTTTGCAGCGTCCCCAGCCCATTTTTTGCAGTCAGCAGTCACCTCCTGAATCCTTGTCTCCAATAAAATCCTCGTCCTGTCCAATTCTGTTGCTTGTCTGGACGTTGCCATGAACTTTGACATGGCCTACAAAAGGTAAAAGGCAAAGGTTGGTTGGACGAAGAAAAATTGATAAAACAAGGACGAGAAAGAGATATGGACATACCTTAAAGAGGTCATGGACGCCAGAGTGTTCGAACTCCTTTAAGCCCATGTCATAACAAGCATTTATGTCTTCGTCCAAGACAGCCGTCTGAAAACGCTCCCAAGCCAAATCTTCGTTTTCAATGACGTTTGTAGGGGTCTTTCCAGAAGGCTGGGACGAGCCAGGTGTAGTTGACTTGGACAAAAGAATCTTGGACGGAGGAGTTTTAGACGGGGTGGACTCGATCGGAGTGGACAAATCCACATCAACTATCTGGATGGAAGGTTGGGACTGAGGAGGTTTAGACTTAACCACCTTGGACGAGCTGTGCTTCACTCTTTTGTCTCTACGACTGGGGAGCCCTTCTAAATCAAAATTTTTTGGTAAGAGCTTTCTTTTATCCCCAGCCGTAGGACGAACCTCAGGACGAACCTGTGCTTGAGCTTCAGGACGATCTTGAAGAGGAACCTCAGGACGTTTCTCCTCACCTGCAACTTCTTTCCCTTTGTTTTCCTTCATGGTTGACATTCCTAGAATAAGACAATAAACAAATCAGGAATACAAAAAAAAAAAAAAAAAAAAAAAAAACTCAAGACTTACTTTTGCGCACAGTAACCTCGTGTGCAATAGCCTCGTCTGATGGCTCAGGACCCAAACCCCACTTGGCAAGAAGCCTAAGACTTACTAAAGAACGAAAATTCCTGTCTGTGTGAAGACGAGCCCTATGGACGCGATCACGATGAAATTTGCTCAAAGATGGACGTTTGACGGCTACAACACAACGAGTAGATACAGGTTAGAGTTTGCAAATAGATCAAATAGAAAAAGAAAAACGAACAAATAAAAGGGACGTACCATCAGGACGAAGGTTCCCTAAGTCCCCAGTATAAGGAGGAAAGGGATCCCTGCCAACGTCCACAGGGTTCCCTGCCCAAAAACCAGAAATGAAAATATACTCCGTCTTCCATTTCTTGTCAGACGAAGCTAGGGACTTGATTAACCTACAATCATTCCCCCTAGCAGTAAACTGATAAAAGCCATTGGATTGACTTATTTCGGAAGGTTTGTAGCAATAAAGAAACTCGTCCACAATAAGAGGACGGTTCCCACCAAAAACTTCTCTCCACAAAACTTGCATGGAGATGACTAATCTCCACGCATTAAGGTTAAACTGACAGACGCCTAATCCTAACCTGACCAGCAACTCTCTAGCAAATGCGTTTAATGGAAACCTAAGGCCACCTAAGAAATAAGCTTCATAGACGCCTATTCCAAAACGAGGATTACAACACCACTCTCCACGGACGGGGAGCCTGGGATTAAACTTGTCTAGAATTTGGTACCAAGATTTAAGGTTATTAAGTCTTTGTTCATCCGTCTTGGAATGAACACCTACCGCACAGCTAAAGACGACCTCCTCCTCGTCCGTCGGATCAGACAAGGGAACGCTGGACGGGGAGCCAGCTTGAGAGCCAGAAGCTCTCCTAAGTTGCTCCTGGATGACTTCAATAGGAAACCCAAGGGCCCTAGAAGAATAAACCTCGTCGGTACTTCCCCCGCTAACATCACTCGTCCTATCAGAACTAGACTCGTCACTACTCTCATCATAATACTCGTCTATGGCCTTATCAATGCTATCATTAGACGAAGAAGCAACTGACATTTTTGACGAAAGAAACTTAGAACCTAAAGACGAAGAAAAGAAGAATACCTGGCTTTAGACGGAAGAGGACTCTAGACGCGGAGAAACTCCTAGACGAGGCTCTAGACGATGGATGTCAAGAAAGAAAATTTCTGAAATGAGTAAGGTTAAGGGAGGTACTCCACTATTTATAGGATGTTGATCTGAGCATTTGAAACGACTCCACCAATACGAGAATGACACGTAGCATCTACCTTGAAAAACTAAATCGACGAGACTAGTCGCCAATAAAAAAGTGACACGTGGCGTATCAATTTATTAATACCAGTGAAATACGTCCAAGGACGTGTCGGCATGTCATCTGATCCCTTGGACGACTCATATGGACGAGGGGGCAACTGATGGTGTTATAAAAAGCATCAACCACTAGTCTTCCATATGACTCGTCCATCCAATGGCCAGGTAAGACGAACCAAAAACAAGATGATCATTCCGAGCGTCTTCAGTGACCTCGTCCTTGTACGGACGAGGTACCGTGAGGAGCTCATCCGTCTTCACAATCGTTTGGACGAGGTCTACATAAGAACTGAAGCAAATAACGCAAGTCGTCCGTAATGAACTCGTCCGTCCTTGATAAAAGATGGACGAGTTTATTAAGTTAGACTACTATGTGTGGATTTCTCCATTAAGTATTATACGACCCAAGTCCAACTGAGATAACTCCCATGGCGGTTATGGAAGTTACTCCATATCTTCCGAACTCCTTGATAATGGGAACGGTTATCAAACAAATAACCGTTTCACACATGCTATATAAACAGTCTTCGATGAAAAGGTAGGGGGATTCAGACACTTTTTTGGAGAAATAATCTTCTTTTCACAGAAAATCACAAATTCACTAACTTCATCATCGGAGGACTTTTGGCCGGTCTCCACCGGTCCCCTCTGACTTAGTTTTTGTTTTCAGGATCAAGCCTTAAGATTATCAACGTTCGAGACATTCAGCCTTACTGATTTCTTTGTGTTTATCAATTACCAATAAAGCAAGACAAGCTAGGCCGATCATCCAAAGAAGATAGACTGGGAGGATCATAGCTATCATTAATATTAATCCCAAAGCAGCAGCAACAGATCCTATCTTTCCCAAAATTCTGGCAGCCATTGGGTTTGCATGGCGTTGCTAGAGAGCAGCGGTGCAACAAACGAAACCAATTAAGTTACTTTCTCCTCTATCGGATTCTACATCACCACTCCTGCCTCTGATTTCGTCTCTGCCTCCAACTATAATTCCATCTCTTCCTTCACCTTTATATACACTTTCAGCTAAACTTCCACCTCCGCCGTCAACATTGCCACTCACTTGTGATAGTGAGATGCCGAATCCAAATGCAGGCCTTCCACCAACACAAACACGGGATACGAAGAATTTTCAGACTTTAATGGCCTGTTTGGAAGTTTAGAGAGGGAGGAGAGTAGAGGGGAATAGTTCCCTCCACCTTGTTTGGATGTTTTTAAAATTAGTAAGGGAGAAGGGAGTAATTAGTCTTTCCTCTTGTTTGGATGTTTTAAAAATTAGGATGGAGAGTAGAGGAAATGATTAAAATAGACAAATTTACCCCTATTTGAAAATGGACTTGCAACATTGGTCTATTATTAATTTAGAAATGGTAAATTGAGAAATTTATCTAGTCAATAATTTATCTACTCTACTCTCCCTCCAAATTTCTCCAATTTTGGGGAATTAAAAATGAGGGGTTAGAGGTGGTTGAAACCCCTCCAAACCCCTCCAAACTCCTCCCCCTCATTCCTTAAAAAACTTTCAAACAACGTAATTGAATTACTCTCCCTCCCTCTACTTTATTCCCCCTCTTTTTTTAAACTTCCAAACAGGCCATAAGTCATTCACTAGAGGGTTTGCTTGAGTAAGAAGGACAATTTGCACGAGCGAGATAATTATAGAAAGTATGTTTTCTACATAATTTTGTAGAAAACGAGGAAAATGATTTTTATTTTTATTTTTTTTATTTTTGTGTGTATTCCAAACTTGTATTCGACTCGACTCATTCATTAAGACTCTATTATTAAATTTTAGTTTTTCTTGTTGATCACTCATTTTTAATTTATTTTTGTATATTAAAATTATATTATATTTTTTATATATATATTTTTTAAAATAATTACAACATGCTGTTAACCCCGCAGCTTGAAATATAAATGTTTTCAATGTCAGATCTACTACTAATATTAAGTAGCTTTTTTGTAAGTTCATTTTAGACTTTATTCCTAATTACTTTCTTGTTTGTTTTAACTAACATGTTGCAATTTAGTATATATTGTTACTATTGTATGAGTTTTGATTACATTTTTTTTCCTTATAAATTTTTAGTTTCTTTATTTCTGTACAGTTTTTTAAAAGTCTTGAATTTTTTTAAAGTACAAAAATATTTTACCAACTTTTAAAGAAAAAGAAAATAATATTTTCAACAAAAAGTTAATGCAAAAGCACACTTTACTTTGTAGGTGATATATCTTAATTTCATGTTATGTGTGATATATATGCATGTTTTCTTTTCCCTTTTATGGAATAATTAAACTGATAGAATACTATAATTATTTATCAGAGTATAAACTTAAGGATCTAAGGATTATTCAAATTCTATTTTTCATGTGTTTCTTTCTTTAAATTTTATTGAAAGAAATACAACAGAAACAACAAAAAAGATTAGAAAGTATGTCAATTTATTTTTTCATTTGTGAAAAAATACGGGTCATTCTTGGTGGACACAACATGTCAAATTTTGGATAAGGGTCATAGGAAGCCTAATAAATTTATAATTGGAATTCTATCTTATCTGAACTCAGTGTAATTGAACTCAACCTAAAATGACCAAAATTCTTTGCTAGGTCTACTAGTAGTAACTACTATAACAACATTTTAATATTTATCCTAATCTTTATCCTAATCGGGTGTGATTGTTGAGATGGATAAAGGGGAATGTTACGGTTACGAAGAATGAAGATTTAGTGATGGAAAAAAATATGTAATGATAATCACATACTCCTTAGTACCCACTCACCATACACAAATAGTCGCATGAACTTAAATCGTGTTTTAAAAACACGATTTCACAATTTTAACTGAAATTATGTTTTCAATTTTTGAGTGGAATATTTCAATTTTAAAACGAAAACTCAATGTTGAGTTTTATTCAAATGGAGGGGTCTGATATAGAATAGAATATGAGAAAAAAGTTTTTTTTTTTTTTTTTTTTTTTTATAGTTTATTTATTTATTAATTTTTATATAATTTTCATAGTTTTAGGAGATAAATGCCACGCATGGTTTGATGGTACCAAAATACTACTCTAGTATTATGGTTGGGGCTAGGTCTAGACTTAGACTCATGAAACATGTTAAATACATTATTATATGTATTTATTTAAAAATAATTAACATCTCTTGCTCAAGGGATGAACTGCAAACACAAAATGTAAGTATTTATAATTTAAACAGCTGAAAATGTTTCATAAAAACAAATTTGTATTTATATTGAATAGATGAGTACAATTATAAATTTGATTCTTTTTACAAAAGAATGCTTTCTGAATCAGCCTTCTAGAAAATTTCTTCAATCAACGATTTGCATTGATGAAGTCTTTATTCGAATACAAAATATTCCCTTCTTTGGTTGGAAGATGGACAAATTGTCTTCACAATGAATTTTTAGCTTTGAACTTGTTAGAGATTGGTTGTTTTTCAACTTCCTTGAATATTATTCAGGTTTAAAGGCTTTTGGATGGAAGTTTTTCGGACTTTAAAGGCTTGGACTCGTAGAGCTTCAACCTATTTTTGTTTATTTTAATAAAGATAATTATCAACTATTATCATACCAATTTAATTGGGAGACCTATCATAACAATTTAATTTGGAGATTTATCTATATTTTATGGGGAAAATGACATGGAAACTTTTAATATTCCAACATAATGTCAACTCTTGGATGACACATGTCACTATTTGATTTAATTAATTTAATGACACATAAATTTTTAATTTGTCACTAACTTTTGATGGAGCATTTTATAATTGGCTTAAAAAAAAAAAAAAAATTGCCTCCTTCAAATGCCGCCATGAGTCTTATTGGACCCGTTTACTATTTTGAGAATAGAAAGTGAGTAAGTTTCGAAATATTGGTATTTAATTTTGTATACACCACAGGAAAATTTAAATCAAAACAAGACCATTTTTTTTAATGGACCCTAGTATAAGAGCCATCATTGCTGAACAGAGCTGGACCCCATTTTTTGAACTCATATAACCCATAATGTATGAACTATGAAGCCCATAATCGTTCAAGTGTAGAGAATATTGGACCAAAGCCCATAGCATGGGCCATTACCCATGGAATTAATTACCGATAGGTGGCATGTGTTTGATGGGGGAAATTGTTGCACGCGGTAAAGTGCACATGCAGTACACACAGCACTTGAAAATCTTGCGTTTAAAACGCAATTTTATTAATGAACTCGTGTTATGCCCGTGTGATGCACGGTTTAATAGAAAAGTATATATAAATTAAATAATCTATTTCAATAATATAATTAAATTACTTATCTTAAAATACTAAATTAAAAATTTTGAACTTTTTTTTTTTTTTTTTTTTTTTTTTTTGAGAAGGAAAAATTTTGAACTTATAAAGGAGATTTTAACTATTTGATAATAACACTACACACAATTAAGGACAAATTTAATACATTGAGATGATGATTATATAGAATAAAAATGATTACTTTAAGAAAGATAAAAGGTTAGAATGGAATAACTAATCATATAATGAATATACGGCAATTTTTGTTAAAGAAAAAAGTATTTAAAAAATTATAAGTAGAATTAATAGAGAAAAAATTTATTTAAATGGAAATTGAACGGTTGTCCTTAAGGGTTCGTTTGGGTGGGAGGATGTAAAAGTGGGAAGATAGAAAAGATTTTAGTTTCTCTTATCTGTATTTGGTTGAGAGGGTGGAAAAGTGAAAGGATGGAAGGATGCAAAACATTTTTGTTTGGTTGAAAATAAAGTTTGTATAAATTTACCATCATGTCCCTATTAAATAAAACAAAAAGTAACACATTATACTTAAAAAACAATT